>CAJPEX010003437.1:3984-28956 GCA_905338405.1 Notodromas monacha
TGGATGATCAAACTCCGTTATACAGACAAATGCATGTCCCAGCAATTCTATTAAACATGCTGGGCTATGGCTTGTCAGTACCACAGAATTCTCCTCTACATTCGGATATACGATCAGGTCGAATTTCAGCTAACGGAACGAACAGGGGATGTTTCAGTATTTTATTTAACATATACCGTGAACATCCACTGGTCCTCCCATCGAGCCCTTATTCTAGACGTGTCAGGGATTCGAACCCTAGCTCAGAAATTGGCACGCCGGCGAGTGAAGATCTCCATACAGGGTATACCACGCATACATTGGACGAATAAGCAAAAGTTCGGAGAACAGTTTTAAGTTTTAACGTTTTCGAGCCATTTCCAACCTTTTTCAATAAAAAACAGGAAGCACGGACCCCCACTCATGAAAGGAACGCCAAAACAAAACCGGAGGCCCGCGCAATAAACGACGCCGACACGGCACTGCCGAATTACTCGCGCCTGCGCAATAAAATGCACCCCTCACTCTGGCTGCCCGACAAATGGCAGGAGAGCGTTTCAGGGCAAGCTTTTACAAATTCGTCGTAATATCCAAATTACAGACTCGAAAAAAGCTTTTCTTTTATTTTTATCACTAAAGGTTCAAGAAGTGAAAATTATAACAGGTCCGTGTATATATGTGTTTTGTGTCTTATTATTTAATATAAAAAGTTACTAAAGTGTCTCAAGTTGTGCAAGTTGTGTGATTGTATATTTCATGTTGTGACGATTATATGTGTATATATTATATCGATTATATGTTTTTATAACAAAAGGAAGAAAAACACAAAATACTCTCTGCATATCATAATATTTATTTTCGATACTTCAACGAACGATAATACTCTTCAGCGCCGAACAAAAAACCATTCATTATTCCACGTTCACTGCATTTTCTTGATCTTCGGAAGAATGCACTGCACTATCGGTATCTTCGATATTAACTGTAGGTAAATCTATTTTTCTAGAATATTTAATAACTTCGCGAACGCCCGATGCAAGATTCGCTTGATAATCCATGTTTTCCACGCGACACTTTGTTGTTACTTTTACTTTACTTTTCCGAATCATACCCTCTCCGCTTAAAATCGAAGTTTGAGATGGATATCGCGGTAACACCTGTTTGTCCGGAAGTGGCAAATTATCTAAATCAACGTCTTCAAAACCATCTTGATTTGTGTCTTCCTTGGCTGGTCCTTCCTCTTTTGTAATGATGTTTGCTTGCTGGTTGTCTACTCCTCGCGCTCCTTCAAAAACGATCCCTTCTAATTCGATACGTTCCGGGCTCCTGGGACGAGTACGCAACTGAGAAATTGCAAATTATTTTTACATTTGAAAATTATTACTTTTTGTGCGACTTACTTGTGTATACCGATGACGCGCCACCGTGTATGACCAATATACGACAGCTGTCGTACACCCGCGGAAAATCACTCCGAAGATTACCAGCCCGACGACAATCCATGTTGACATTGAGGCAGAAAACGGTGTAGACGTCCAAGACCTATTATTTGACTTAGTTTCTTTTGAAACGGTCACCGTCTGGCGCTTGACCTCCAGATACGTCATTTCCTCTACGGCAACCGACGTTACAACAGCCACGTTGGAAAACGAAGAACTTGCCGTCGTACTTATTGTCGGAAAAGCTGTTGTCGATGGAGTGGTAGTCCCCGTCGAAGATTCTGATCTTGAAACACCGTCACCTTCTGGACCGAGGCATTCACCACCTACCATTTCAATCTTGTGGCTACTCGAAGCTCCGACACAGGAAACGATTTCGGTTGAAACGGTCACTGTCTGGCGCTTGACCTCCGGATACGTCATTTCCTCTACGGCAACCGACGTTACAACAGCCACGTTGGAAAACGAAGAACTTGCCGTTGTACTTATTGTCGGAAATGCTGTCGTCGATGGCGTGGTAGTCCCCGTCGAAGATTCTGATTTTGAAACACCGTCACCTTCTGGACCGAAACATTCACCGCCTACCAATTCAATCTTGTGGCTGCTCGACGCTCTGACACAGGAAACGTTGCCATCAAGAATGACCATCTGTGCATATTATTTTACTGTTTACATTTTTCATAATGTCGCAAATTTAATTCCTTACCGAAATTCCGTTAAACGACGCGCAGTCCAAATTCAATTCCTTTCCATCTAATTTGACAATCCCATCGTACGCATATGCGTTACGGACACCCTCCTTGCAAAGGTCTTTACAGGTCCATATTACGTTAATTAATTGACAGTTGGCTTCTTCATTTTGAGATTTACCAGAGTATTAAAAATTATGCAAAATCCAATCACCAAAAATTGCAAAGCTAGCATTTTGGAAGACGGGTTGGAGATGATGTCAGTAACACTCAACGTTCACTGGGTCAAAGCAGAGAGACGAATGGGAATATTGATAGAAATATATCTTGTTGAAGATATACGGACTCTATACTTATTCAAAGACTGAATATCGGACACTTAAAGAAGTTTCCCGGACATCAAGGAGAGAACTTAAACGTATAACAGTTGGACGGTTTCCTAAATTAAAGTTAACAAGGAAGGCGACAAGACACATTGTCAAATTTTATTTAATTTTTGGAAACCGGACAACAGGGATTGAACCACTTCTCCTAATGGATGTTGCTCTCAAAGGGGTGTCGTCAATTAGCATATAAATGTCGGTTATGTAGACGCATTTGGAATTGTTAGATCTGAACTTCAGACTCCTTGCCCTGCTACATTGAATGGACAGACAGTTCATACATTATACAGTGGTGAAGCTAAGTATAAATATAAAGGTGGTAATGTGCAGCTCAACCTCCCAATTGGTTTAATCACAATTGGACCCTTGCTCTGCAATTTGACCTGCTTTGGCCATTTTTTATTTTTTTCCATTGATATATTTTTAATTTCATGAAGTGTCTTGCAATTCAAGTGCTAAGGCAATTGTTTAGGGTCAAGTTGCAATGTACCACCTGTAGACAAGGTGCAACAATGCCAGACAAAGGGACAAACTGGTGTGAAAGTATGAGATGCCATCATCCAATCCAATAATCCGCTTTTTTCACTTGAAAAAATCCAAAAAAAGAAACAAAGGGATCACTGGAACTTTCAAGACAGTGTTCCCCAACCCATGGTCTGCTGACTGGTAGCCGGAGTACACAAAACTTTCTTACCAGTCTGTGAGAAAATGTTACACACAAGGGTAACGTTTGAATACCAAGGACATTGTATGAGTCTTCTTGTCTCGGACATATGAATGCTGAGAAGCACAGAACAGGACAGACTTTCCAAGAATTAGAACTGGCTTCATTCATTATGTTTAAACTTCCATCTATCATCTATGGTTTTTAATTTTGGGGAATGCCTTCATTTTTTAAAATACCCTTCTCAATACCTTTTGTCAGTTTCCAGCTTTTTAAATTTAGTTTGCTCATATAAAAATAACTCAAATTTTGTGTTGGAGTTCCTTTCATTGAATCCATGGTTTGAATTGACCAAATTTAAAAAGTGTTTAGGTGTCAGCTTTCCCAAAAGAGCATAAAGAAGCTATTTCATTAATACTCCCAAATACAATTTTTAAATTAGTTTTTATTTTAAAAGAATGGCCAAATATATGTTTTATTGAACAAAATTAAGAAAATTTAAAACAGTCTTCTGGAACTTTTGCAATATTTTCAGCATTCAATATATTGGCAATGCTTGCTTCTTGTTGTCATAAGGTGACAAACTATACACAAAGGTCACAGTGAGGAAGAAGTTGTTTGAATATATCCAAAACTCCTCCAAGTGGATCTCTTTTGGATCCAAATTGGATCCAAAAGAGGTCCAATGTTTTTTGCCGAAGTCAAACTGCAGTGCACTGCACATTTTGGGAGGAGAGAAGTTGGATTAGTTTTGGATCAAATTTGGATCCCTGTTGGAGGAGTTTGGATCCAATGTGGAACAATTTTGGAGGAGTTTGGACCCAATTTGGACTCTTTTTGTGGAAGGTTTGATCTGTTGGAGGAATCTTGCCTCTCTGAAGGGTGTCAAATATAAGAGAATGCAATAAAATTACTTTTCATTTTTTCTGAAAGATTGAAGATTCATCCAATTTGTTTGAAAAAATTATTTTAGCCTTCAATGGAGCAAAATTCATGTCCTGCACTTTCTTTGTGCCTGATACCCATGAGGTAATGCTTTTTCCAATATTGGCAATTGCATTGTGGATATGTTGGCATTGGGCTTCATATGTGATGAACTATTGCAGTGAGAGACATGAGTGCGTATGTGCCCTTCTGTGTGAGTGTGAATGTGGGAGAGTTTGTGTTTCACAGGATGCAATAGTATTTGAACATTTTTAGACCTGTGGTGGATTAAACCCATGACCCTCTGAGCAGGAGCCTAACTCCTTAGTCAGACAGCTATCCTTAATCTCATGTTGAGCATGTGGAAAATTCCTGGTTAAGTTTCTGGCTCCAACAGTCCGTGTGAGGACACAAGTGTCCGCACACATCCAAACCAGCAGCAGTATTTTTAGCACCTGTATGGACACACAGTCCTCACACATCCAACTAGGAAAAAGTTTGGATATGCGCGGTCACACGTGTCCGCACTCCGCAGCACATATCAAAACCTGGGGCAGTATTTTTAGGACCTGTACGGACACACTGTCCGTACAGGTGCAAAAAAAACCATTTTGGATATGTGCCAACCGAAGTGTCCGCACAGATCCAAACCATGAAGCAAATTTGGATCAGTTTTGGATACAATTTCGATTTTGGACTATTTTCTGAGGGTAATATACTACAATACTTCTTGCTCACACATGGGCACAATGGTGAATAACATTTTGTGAGAAACGCATTATATTCTGTTCATATCCTTCATGCAAATTAGATACCTGCCATGGGATGGAATTTTTCCATTGGCTGAACAAAATTGTTTGGAATGAAACGGAATTCCAACAAAAACGAACGTCTTCTTGAAGAAGGGTGTGTCTGTGATAGCCATTTGAAAATTTATCAGAGGAAATAGGACTAATTTTTCACAGATGTGAATTACAATAGAATGTTGGGATGAGTACCACCAAAATTATTTGTTTCAAGCATGATCTTCAAATATATCTGAAATTGAGGATGGAAGCAAAAAACCTTGCTGCAGTTCCAATGCATCTGGCTACAAGAGATTGTAGTGCTTCTCCACTGCCTACTTCAACATGCCTGTAAAACCCTGATTTGGATCGTGTATAAGAGATTTTAGGTCCACTTAGACACACAAATGTGGCCCCAGGACTGATCCATGTCCACAAAATTGTCTGCTGGTTTACAAAAATGTTAATCCTAATCTACCAGTTGACAAACCCAAACTGTTAAAACACACTTTTCCCAGTATGATTCTGACTTTGCTGTGTAACTGAAGGAGTATACTACTCTTGAAATGAAAGTTTATTAATTGGGAGTCTTGATTAAAATTCATCTGTAGTCAAGATTCCTCCTAGACAACTAAAAGCTGAAAAAAACATACCAAAAATCTTCTTTTGATCTCAATACTTTATATAGGCACTTAAGCTGCATTAAAAATTGAAACTCGGACTCAGGTTCAAATAGAGTGTATCAATGGCTTTTAAGCCGTCGGCACTATTTTACATGGTTATCTGCAGAAATGCAGTTGAGGCTTGTATATAGCTGTATGATCAGAATACAGTACCTGCTGCATACATAAAATAATTGAAACAGGAGGAATTGCCAAAAATACTTTTGAATTTTCCAACACGTCCCTCAAAGCGTATTTTTCTGCAATAAAACTTATACATATAGATCCTTTTTTGCATCTCGCAGACTTTGAAATTTTTCCGCAGCATTCCAATTTCGCATTCGAATTTTCTTAGCAATTAAAAAAATCCCGTGGTTTATTTCGACGTTTAAAGTGCATTTCCTATTCAAATATAGACACGCAGTAGCAAAGATTCATTCGAAGGAAAACATTTTTCTTCGCAGCCACGTACCGGCAGAAGTTTCGGAGACGTAAACGAGGAACATTGAATGAGTACCGCTGGTGTGAACAAAAAAATAATAATAAAAGGTGGGTTCCAGAATTTTGAAGAAAATTATCGGCTGGAACGTATCCCGGAACCGGCATCCAACAGCTGTTGATGAGCTTGCGGTTCTTCGGCCCCAGTGTTGATCCTGCTGACCCTGATTTTTCCTCAGCGCTGATAAGATGCCGTGGGGCAAGAGAACCCCCAGAAAAGATAAATGCACCTGTTTTCCTCATCTTGGCAATGAACATTGCTGCATGGGGGCTCAAATCTTTCTCAGGATGGAAGAAAATTACTAACCTGGATATCCGCCCTGAAAACATGGTTTATCGCATCTATAGTCCGGTGCGCCGGTAAAAAAATCGTTCAGGGGCTGCGCATGCAACAATGAACACGTGGCATAAATCTTACTAGAAGACCCATAAGTATCTTACCTACATATTTATTAATATTTCTAAATCACCGCATGAAAAGTCATTGTGACAATTTTACCCTTGGACCTGAAATAAAAGCCTGTCTTTGAATATAATTTTGTTGCTTCCTCATGCAAAAATTGTAAAGGGCGGTCTTCTGCTCAAGCCTCTGAAAAATACTTTATTTTCTTGGAAAATGCTTTCCATTCATTACATTTTATTCGACGCCTGTGACACGTTCAAAATTATCAGTCATCTTGACCTGCTTATTATTAAACCGGTAAAAATACTGCAGTAAACAGCGGGCAGTAATTCGGAAACCCTTTCAGTATGGATTAGGCCTTTGACACATTTTATAGACCACTATTTTTATAATTGGCTTTTCTTACTTGAGAGGAGCAGTGTGTCTGTATTTCACGAATCTTCCAACTCAAATTCAATCGCTCTTGAAATTAATTCATACCAGCACTGCAATATTCCAAATCCCTCTATTTATCAGTCATGAAAATACGACATTCATACATTTCTTAAAAATTATGCGAACAAAATTATCATCATTTTCAAATCTACGTATAAATGATACCGTAGCACTGAAATATTTTTTATACTCAATGATTAAACATGAGAATATTCGTGTGAAATTCGAAGGCGAACGTAACCTTTTCCCATTGCCGCAGAGGGTTTGAAATGTTCCGCTTTTCTGATGAAAGACTGTTCACGTGAAAAAATTGTATGTGACATAAACACTTTAAAAAACGTTCCACAGACATTTTTCAATGCAAGAGGCTTTAAATTGGCGCGGTAAAATAGCATGGTGAAATGTTTGGAATAACTTCAGGTATTTTTATATTGCATTTGGAATAAACTATCCGTTATAGCGTTAAACGGGTATTGCCTATAACGGACACCACTAAACTGTTTTTTTTTGTATTTTGAGCATCAAAATTCGACTGATGAAATCGATTCCCAGAGCTCTTTCAAGTCCATGATAGATTTTCCCCTGTTCTACTCAACTGAGTTGAGCTTCAGAAGAATTTGGAAAATGAATGACAAGTAACTTCTCGGCCTGCATTGAGAATTACGAGTTGTACTGTGAAGTGAGGAAAAAAAGTGAACTGATTTCTGACTTGAATTATCTTGTTAGCAAATTGAGCTGTGGCAATGAAAAAATGACGGATAAAAGCTTGCATCTTCAATTCTCTTTCAAATGGTATGCAGTTTTATGTCCCCTAATTCCACAGCAAGTCCACAAGAAACATTTGATTAAAAAAAATTCAGGTAGCACCCTCTTTTGAGCTGCTGTTCTCTCATAGAACTATTTTTAGGGATGTTTATTATGCCGAACCAGTAGTTTAACTGGCAAACTTCATGCTCAAATTATTCATAGCGTCATTTTTTTTTCCGATTTGCTGACAGGAGGTAGGTTTTTTTAGTTTTTTTTTTAAGCATTGTCTGGATCGACATCATCAAAAAGAAATCAGTCAAATTTCAGCATCAGTACTTAAAAACATGGATATTTTGTGTTATTTAAATACAAAAAGGCAAGTGAAGGAAAAAGAAATGGGAATGCACAAAATTTCAAAGGAGGCGCAGATATTCATACTACTGTACTACAGTACTGTTGCCTGACGGTGTCAAGGGCAAACAATAATTACAGAAGCCCTTTGAAGTCGCAGGTAACCCATAAATTGGTTATGCTCGTACGCATTGAATTCCCGTCTGCGTGATAAAAATATCTTTCACATTTTGGGAATCATTCAAAACTGTGATAACTCAAGGAAAATATACTGTATCTCACCATACTTTTATGAGAGACAGGCGGGTCCAAGTGCTGTAACAGGCGACTAATCATCGTTAAGCAGAAAATCCGTTACGTCATTTTTTCTCGCAAAAAAAAAATCGGTTGAAGAGGCCGTGGAATACTCCTCTACCACAAATGCTCTTGGAAATACGATAAGTGAAGAGGATTGTTTTTAAACGGAAGTGGATGCCGTTACGCAGATCAATCAGCCACAGCGGTTTATTTCCTCTTGCTCTCGAGTGACGCCATCAGCCACGATTAATCTTCGAAAAATAATATACCGTAATATTTCCGTCTCAATGAGCACATGATTTCTCCCATCCAAATGATCAACATATTTCATCACTGTTGCTGTAAATTCCACTGATATTAACAGCAAAATTCAACGACGCTTCGTGAATATATCCTAAGCTAACTATGCGGAACGATGATTGATAAAACATAGATAGCAGATTTCGATCAACCTTTGCTTTGTACCGTGAAAGAACGATGCGGCGTCGAGATTTTTGAAACTTCAATTTAATGCGTGTTCATTCCGAACAAAAAAGTTTCTGTCCTTAACAATTGGATGTGATTGAGTATAAATGTCTGGATACAATGTTTTTGCACTGATTTTAAACAGGAAAAATGGAAAAATTCTGTTGATCTCGAGAATACTTTCAGGATTTTCAAATTTTTTGTTCAAGAGCTGGATGCCATGGGAAAAACGTTTCATGGCATCTGCCTGTTTTTGAGGTAAGGTGTACTGCATTCCATTTTTCGGCGAGGGGTATGGAGAATTTCATAGGAAATGGAAGCTTGGCGTGCTTCGTTGAACCTGTTCCACATTTTCGACTTTTAAATTCTCTGAAATCCACACATCTTACCTATGCTCTTTCCCATGCATTAAGGGATTCCCGAAATGCCGCTTGTCTGAACCTGATAAAGAGAATTCTAGTTATGCATTCAGGATGTAACCCCTTCAGTAGGAAAAAACATTAGTTTAAAATTCAACATATATCAGATCAAATACGCGAGGTTTTTCCCAGTTTGATGCAATACCTCTGATATTTTTGGAGCACTGTTTGACATCTTTTTTGGACCCACGGACCAACAAATTTAAAAAGAAAATGTTCTGCGAGCCATAAACGTTTCATAAAATTCCTGCACGCCAAAATTTTTTATGGAAGACTTCTTCGCATGTTTTCCAAAAAGTTCCTGCTTTTCTGGGAATATTAAGTTGAGCAGCTACGGTGAACTGTCTTCAAAAGTTATAAAGGTGGGCTTGAAGACAGGTTTTACCAGAAATACATTATCAAAATAACTTTTTTTATGAGGTGACAAGTTGGCAAGTGTTTTCAGGAGAAAAGCCCACTTTCATCTTTCATCACACTGTATAATGTTTGAAAAACGTCCAGTGTCTTTCCAAAGTTTCAGATACGAACAACAGACTTCAATGTTACTTTTGATCAATTTTTTATCCTGAAGACACTTGACTTGGAATGGCAAAAACGTCTTCAGGCTTGTGCCAGTTTTCAAACCATGGGTTGGTAAACACTTTTTAGAGTAGAGTATTGTTTCTATAAAAAACATCATGACATAGCCAATGATGTTCTAAGGTTCTGGTTTTTTTTTTAATTTTTAAAAGTTTCCAATATGTACTACGCAATTATAAGTGAAAATTTTTCATTTACAGCCAAAGTTATTATCCCACGTGTTAAAAGTTAGTCAGGCCAGCTAAATGCTCAGAATTTATTTGTGTTTTGAATCGTTCTTTAAAAAGTAGAAAATATTATGGTTAAAAAATGCAATACTGTACTGGACTGACAAAATGTTCGCTCCCCGATGACATGGACGGATAAATCTGGCTGTAGCTGGGAAGTTTTCCCTGATCATGTTGAAATGAATTTGAAACGTTTTCAAAAATCGGAGCAAAATTTTCAGAGCCTTAGTATATCGCGAAGTACATCAGCACGTTTTTTTTTTTCAATCACACGTACTTAAAAATATCAGAGGTCCCATCCAACTTGGGCAGATTTGGTTTATTGAAGTCATTGGATTTTTTTTTTTTGAAATGCTCAAATCAAGTGAATTGAAATTTTCTCAGCATGCTGATCGTCGTCCGCCGGCCCAGTTCTGCCTGTGAATTGTTCGAACAAGCGTGATCCTGGAAAGCCTGAATCTAGGTCGCACTTCCGTCACGCATGAGCAAGCTCGGTACCCAGTAGTGCAAACCGAGAAAACGCATAGCCCTAAGGAAAAATGACGATGTCCGGTGTATTGTCCTGCACTCTTTTCCCCGTCTGTTCCAAACACGCGGATGAACCAGCAATCATGAAGCATAGCATTCGGGGTTCAACCTCGTTTTTCAGATACGTACGAGACTGAACGTACTGTGACGAGGTTTGAACTATGCTGCGGGCAACTAATTGATTTTACACTCGACCATGAATGTTTCCTCAGGTGTGAGTATTGTTGGTGATTCGTTCCACGAATGCTCCTTGCAAGTCGAATTTAATTGCGGATTATACGCGAACTGGAAAAAACATCGTTCGCTGGGTTTACAAATGATTAGCGTTTATCCCTCCAATGAAAAGCAGCAGACGTCAGTCTTGACTCTCGAGTATACATCAAACTGTGAAAATTCTGTAGAATCCACGTTCTTTCTTGTATTTCCGAAAGCGAATATTTACTAGAAAAATATTCTGCATTCTGTAAGGACGCTTGACGATATATTCTGAGACTTCGTCATCGTCTAAACTGTGGTTGACTTCCACAATCTGCTAACAAGCCCCGTTTATGAACATTCTGCCATTTTGGCGATTGATTTTCTAGGTTGCATACAGCCCAAATTATATTGCTTCTCAAAACGTCTTCCAACAATATCAAGAACTGGTTATATTGAGAGTGACCACTTCAAATCAAATACTGTATGAAAATATTCAAATCAAATCAAATATATGCAAATATGGGAGAAAATAATCATGAAAGCTAGCTTAGAAATCCTTTTTTGTTGTTGGTTGCATACGTACTTGTTTTGAATATTTGTCATTTGGCAGCTTGCTAAAATGAGCTATAGGGAATAAAGCAAGCTGCAATCCATGTGTCTGAGCTCACATAGTCTTTCTATTCTTTTAGTCGAAGACAATGTGTATTGAATATTTCTCAAAAAGAGTAGCACACCACAGTAATGGAAATCAAATTCGTATATGCGGACCAACAGATTAAGTTTTTCGGACCGGCACCAGTCCACGGACTACCAATCGTGGAACACTTTGTCATGCATGAATAATTAACTGATCACGTCTGGATTTTCCAAACAAATAATGATCGTCTAATCATGCCCGCGGAAATTATTCAAAAATATTCAATTCCCGGTGATGACTTGTATGATTAACATGGAAAGGTGCGAAGATTGGCAGGAGTATAGAGAAAAGCACTACATGTACTGCACATGAAATTAGCCCACACGTTCTTCTGTGAGACTCCTTCAACTAGACTGGAACTATACCCTTAAAAATGTGGTGTCCGCAACATTCTTTGTGAGCATTTATTTAAAAGAAAAGCTCTTTAAGTAACAATATGAAATGCATGAGTGAGAGCTAGGAAAACATCCTTTTTGTTGTGGACTTTTTTGAATACGACAAAAAGAATTATGAACTGAACATGAATTAGGTACTCTTCGCGTGGCAGATGATCAATGGAAGTGGTTATGTTCCTAAGTTACTAAAAAAATTGTTTTCATTTGCCTTCGACAAAATGTATAATGAAGTAAGTAGAAAAAAAATTTACTGCTTCTTTATTTTTTCTTGCAACGTATTTTCAGTGAGGGTGCCGCAAATTTTTTGAACGATGTGTTCATAAAGTTTTCATCATCAACATCAAATGCGTGCTGCTGCCAACTTGACAATCAAACTCTGAATGTATGGTTTTGCAATTGAAAGATTTCCTTCTTGCAATCACAAGCTCACAAAGCTCTGTTATTCATGGTAGCATTGTAAACTATACACTGAAACCGCACATATGCTCTAAATATATGTACAGCATCGCGAATAACGCGTGCTTCAATATATGTGCAGCCATTCTTTTGTCTGTCAAATTTTCGAAGTCCAAAAAAATTGATTGCCTTTCATTATTCATGAATTGCATGGTATTCATTGTTATGCATTTCTTTTCATGTTCATGAATATTGAATTAGCTTGTGTTATCCCAAAAATAAAATACTTCAGATTTCTATAAAATATTAAATATATATATTTTGATATTCACATCAACATAAAATATAAAGTCAGGAAATTAAGGAAGTCTTGTTAAAATTGCTACAAGGCTTCCTGAGAAATAACCGCGTCAAGGTTTGGATAATTTCTGAGGCTAGCTCAGGAAAGTCAGAGGTTTATATAAACTTGACAGGAATCGAGGATCAGCGAGATTCCTTCAAGTAAAAGAAATTCATGAGGTTTTTCTTTAAGACCTCATGCATACATTATAATACAACACAGGTAAAACGCGCGCATCAGGTGAAATACATTCAATCAAAAATATACATATATCCAAGAGGATTTTCCTCTTGGATCCCCGCAGCGTCAAAGAAAATCCGTCACAGTGGCATCCGTCACTGTCAGCAATAAAAAGAGGGGGAAATAGGCGCTTGGCCTTCTACAATCAAAAATATACATATATCCAAGAGGATTTTCCTCTTGGATCCCCGCGGCGTCAAAGAAAATCCGTCACAGTGGCATCCGTCACTGTCAGCAATAAAAAGAGGGGGAAATAGGCGCTTGGCCTTCTACAGGGAAAAGCGTCACGCATTAATGCGGACGTCGTTTTGCATAGGAGAAAAACAAGGAACAGCTGCAGAGGGAGAAAATCACCACTTGTTCCTGGAAGGAAATAAAATGGGTAATTTCCGTATATAGAGAACCTGCAACAAGTATAGAGTATTTAGGTTAACAGCATGTACCCAGAATTTTGATCCCAATTACTCGAGGGAAAAGGGGATTTGCATAATTAGGTTTTCATTGTCAAAAAATTAGTTTTGCAGAAAAAAGCTTAAATTAAGCAGTATGAAGGCCAGCTGCTTTCGAAGCATGATTATTAATCCACAGCTTTCTTTCCCATTTCAGAGTCCAAATTTGTGCAAACTTCATTTGTTGCAACTTTTTTTTCTGATCATTATCACAGAAATGGCAAAAAGCTTCGAAAGCTTTTCAATCTCTCTCATTCATTCCAGGAAAATTGCACTTTTCTATTCGAGGTGCTTTCTTGATTTCACATATTTTATTGAAGCATTCATGCAATAATCAATAGAATAATGCGGCTGCAATTTTTGAGATTGATGTATACATTTAGACTCTAACATACACGACTGAAAATGGAATTAATTTAACAAAAAATGTTAAATTTCAACCTGTTTCATCCACTTTTTGGAACATATTGTAATCATGAATGAACGAGAAAAATTGTGTCACATTTGATGAAGGTGTAATAAAACAAATAATTTATAAAAAGAATGAAATACTCTCTCTGCAACAATCTTGTCCACATTCAATTTTCTCTGTGCAGCACATTTTTTTGTGGTTCCACTACTCATGTTAGGCAAGCATGCCATCATTGATATACTCTCTCAGTACAGTCAATCATTGATTTAGTGCTTCCCAATTTAGAGCCACCCAAATTAGCACCATCCTTGCATAGTGCCACATATTTTGCAGAAAAAATATCTCTGCATCATGCTTTTAAGGGAAACCCCAATTTAATGCCAACTCACTTAGTGCCACAAAATATTCCTTGTCCAGGCATACAAAATGGACACATACAATGGAAATGTTTGTCTTTAACCCTCGGACGGCGGAGGGTTCTTTCCCATAGCGGGACGGAGTCGGATTATTTTCGTATCCTCCAGCATTTTCACTCTTGGGAAGGTCACCAAAACCCTTCCAGGTGGGCTGAGGCAAAGTCGGGATTAATCCGAAAAAAGCCGGTAGCCTAACTGAGAGTTTTTTTCTTTTGCTGACAAAATTTTTCTGCTGGGAGGGAAAAAAACGCCGGGATTATTCCCGACTTTGCCCTTGGCTCCCTGTCCTCATTTTTTTCTCTACCTCTCTGAGGTGGTACGAAATTCCGAGAAAATAGTCCGACTTAGCCGTCCAAGGGTTAATTGAAAATTCCATTCAAATTTTCCTGAAATACACAGTCCATGTGTTGGGGAACCAGAACTTGGGCCCAGGGACATTAGGTCCCAGGACCTGGATTCTGCTCATGTTTTCCTTTGTGCATCCGTTCCCTGGATGCACCACTTCTTCAATGCACATTTTGTCTGCCAATCACAGGCAGGGGAAAAAGTCCAGTGCTTTGGTCAGGTCAGCTGACGTACAGAAGAGTTCTTTGGTCAGATCAGCTGACGTACAGAAGAGTGCTTTGGTCAGATCAGCTGACAGAAGCATTGTGCTAAATTGTAAAAAAAAAAACCAGCACTCTTCCACTCCAAATAATTAGTCCTTAAAATTAGCTCTCAAAGTAAACTTCCTCCAAACGTTCAACCCCGATTCTTCTGATTGAATTGTTGCATGGCATTATTGCACCCTAAATTTGTGTGCACAAATTTATAGCTTTTATTGAATGTGTGTTGTATTACTGCATTTATTGTGATGCATCATTTTTGTATTGTGCTTGTGATTTATTGTGGACTGTGATTAAACCAGACAAAACTAGGGATATGTAATTAAGATACCCCTTAATTACAGATTCCTGTCCGCAAACTGGCTTATTATTGCCCTGCCTTATTATTTCCCACCTTTTCTTCCATTGTGCTATGGTTCAATTCTTTATGTTGGGTTGATTATTTCCTCAACACCATGTGAAAAAAAACTTGAAAACACGTGTAAATCTCTTTTGCTTGCATCAAGAACTTTAAAAAAATAATTTTTCTGACTTGATGCCTGTCTGTAAAGACAATTCTATGACAGTGGACTTTTTCAAAACATTGAGGATTTCTATATGCTTGCTGGTAGCATCTGTTATGAAATGCAAATTTTATAAAGAAATTTTAAAGGAAATGAAAAGTAAGCCTTTTGAATTTGCTACTGGAGTGCATGGATAACTGCATTCAATGTGAATATCTCTAAAACAAATCTTTCTTATGTTCTTCTTTTGAGGCATCTTTGAATTATCTTGGTAAGTTTTTTGTTGGTATGAAGTTCCGATCAGCTCCATGTATTGCTGAATGCTGGTTGCCAAAGTGACCATAATTAATTTAATTTTGTGGCATTGTTTGGATGTCTTCTACAGCAGAGATCATATTCTTTCCTTAAATGGCTCATTTGTTCAAATAATTTTATGAGAACATATTGGAATCAATGCTTTCAGTGCATATAAAGTGTACAGTTTCATTAAATGAAGGAATTGATCAAGCTGTACACCTTGACAGGTTACCCATTAAGTAGAGTGTAGAAAAGGATATGAGGATAAATAATTGAGTAGTTTAAATTCAGAAGCCAACAAAAGTAAGTAAAACACAACAATTGGCTGGTGTGCAAACCAACCAGGGATTCTCTCCCAAAAAGCACAAACCTTTGTTTAAATGTATGAACATTTCATACACTTGTACAAAAGGAAATATTCACAGCAATATTCACAACAGTTTTCACAATAGATTTTTGCAAATTTAGATTTCAAAATGAGCAAAGTACAAATTTCTCAGATAGAACGCAAATGCTTTGAGGAAAGGAATTGGACTGTGTTTTTCAAAAAAATACAAGCTGTATTTCAAAAAATTTTGAAATACAACTTCTGCTTAGACCTGGGAATTCCAAGAAGGAATTCCAGCCCCCACCCTAGGCTCATTACTGACTTTTATTTCAACTTGTTTACTCTTCCAATCCAGCTTGAACACTAACTTATATCGAGACAATATCTGTCCCCAAAATAACTCCCAGGACAGCATTAACTTCCCATGTTGAACAGGTTTGACACAATGAAATTCTCCCCACAACAAATTTGTTTCTGGTCCCTGAAGGTTCATTGCAGAGAGTACACAATGCGTCAATTGTAGCTGATTTTCTTTTCAAACAATACAACAATTATAATTCATTGCAACGACTGCTGAAAGTCAGTTCAAGAGTTCAAGAGACCCAAGTTCAAGAGATTTCTGCTTCACAATAAGTCACTCCACTCATCAACACCCATGCACGTTTTCCCAGTGCTACAATTAGTATACAGTCAGCCCAGCAGAAGCCAGTCTTCATCAGGAAGGCAATGCTGTGTCCCAAGAAAACGCCCACTGGGTCCCCAAGTGCGCGTCCTGTTACAATCCTCTATATGGCCCTGATGGTCAAGGCTCTTGGCACGTGGCCAAAAATTCGCTTCCCCGCGGGGCACTGGTCGGGAATGGCGTTCGCCTCCACTCCCGGACGTGCTTATTCACAGTACAGTACAATACGGTGCCACCCAAATTCGAGCCAAGGCAGATGAGCGCGAAGCTGTGAAATTTTCTTTAAAAGAAATAAGAAAAATTTGCTGATGCATTAGCATGCTTCCTTGCAGTATTGAAATGACTGGAATAGGTCTTAATTTTTGTGTGGGATGTTGTGATACCATATTTACTCAAGTACCACATGCCCTTGTGTGAGGCACACACAGGGGTTTTTCAGTTGGAAATTTGGCTAAAATCTTATACCCAAGTAAGATGCGCACCCCAATTTATAGTGAATTTAAAACCACAAAATTTCAAAAATAAATTCAAAAAATTAACTTTAGACATGAATTGAACAAAAATTGGATCAATTTTCAACTTTTTCAGTACAAAAAAGTTTTCCTGTTACATTTGTTCAAAATTTCTCCATTATACTCAAGTGTATTGCACACATAACTTGATAAAATTTCTTAAAGAATTTGTACCCGCTTATGACGCGCACCCCTTTTTTTCTTCTGAAATTTGAGAAAAAAGGTGCGCATGGCACTTGAGTAAGTACGGTATATTCCAATTATTGATTGCTGTTGAAATATAACAACCCAGTGAAATTTGTTACGCTTTCCGGATATAATAATGAAATTTTCAGAGCTACGGGCAACTCGTTTCTGTCCAGGCATTTTCAGAGATGCTCAGTTAGGTCGCGGTGCTGAATTTTTCACGGCGCTCAGTTGAACGACGCTCAGTTGGATGGCGCTAAGTTAGTGCCCTTCACCATGGCGCAGAATTGATAATATGATAGTCAGCAGAAAGAAAAGGCGTAGTGAACAGCATGGATCGAGGAAATATCGCAGTGGGTGATACATTCGGTTAGCGTGTCATTTGCACGTCCGCAATGATCGGTTTCCTTTCCCTATGTCATCTTTCCAATTTCTTTTATTTCAAAAAACGAAAATAATCATAGAAAATGCTTTGATATACAGTAACTCTAGTTTTCTTTGAACGGTGAAGAGAAGAATATTGAGGGGATGTCTCAAGAATAAAGCATGAAATCTTCAACAATCTATATTCTGTTTCTTGATCAAATAAAATAAGGAATTCGTTTCTGAGTGTTTCGTAAAGTAAAAAAGTACTTCACCAAAACGGCCCGAAAATATTTTGGGCCTTGCTCTGAATTTAAGCCATACGCTGAAAATGAGCAACCGGTTGTAGAAATCAGATTTACCTTTCCAGAGTTTCCACGGTAAACATTATTTGGATAAACTGCATGCTTTTTTTAATCTTCCGAGCCCAAGCACTTCGAAATTCTTAAAATCTTAGTGCAGACTTCATCTTTCGAACATCGTTTAAACAATGATGTACTTGAATATTGTGCAGTATGATGCCTTCGAAGTTTTTGTGGTTAATTCCGATTACATTCAATGGAGGAAATATACTCCTCGAATAAAAATATTCAGCGAAATGACTTCACTTTAACGACATATCCTAACCCCTCACCTTCCAGCCGACAATTGAATGGATTCGTGTGATGATCGAGTTATCTTCGCAGCATCAGAAGCATTCGCAAAATCAATCTTCGAAAAAAATAACTAGATGTCGCTCAACAGAATCCCATCGCAAGCGGCGCATGGCAACTGATCACATTCATCTAGGAAAACTGTTCTCGGCGTAATGCACGAAAAAGGATTTCCGACGAAACTTTCATGTGTTGGGATTTAACTCTCAGGATAATCCGGAAGGAAATAAATGATAAGCAAGTCACGTTTTTGCTCTCCAGAGGCACGAATACGGAATGAAAACCTATTAGCTCACTAGGAACTCCACTTCAGCTCATTAGCACACCAAAGGATGCAGAACACCGAAGTTCTCAAATGCTACTTCAGCTCTCTGCATGGGGATAAACAGGCTTCTTCGCTGCTTCCCATTAACTCCAGAAAGGCATATACTCAGTGACATAAATATCGCTCTGTCACCTTTTCAAGCAAAAGTGTTTTTTTCATTTTCCAAAAATCCTGATTATTACAGAAAAGAGAGAGAGAGAGAGAGAGAGAGAGAGAGAGAGAGAGAGAGCGAAAAAAAGAAGCTCAGAATTCAATCAAAACTAGGCAAACCCAAAAATTGCAGGAGATAGATTCCGCGCATTCCTGAGAAACCCCCTCTTTAAAGAAATCAGTTCACCAAAAAAATCCACCATAAAAAATCAATATCTGCTCTGACTGATTCAAGATATAACGAAAAAAATCAAAAGGGAGCTAAAATTAACACCATATCAAAATCACTGAATTGAATTTCAGTTTCCAACGTTGACTTTATGCAAGGAAATTCCCCTTTTTTGAATTAAAAGAAAGTTACCATACAGATTTCTTTTCAGGATAAAGGCCGTTTATTGAGCCCTTGTCCTAGTTCCACACGCCTTTCAAAATAACTAGCCACAAATCAGACAGACAAACTGAAATTTCCCAATTTTCGAAGACATGAAAGGTTTTCATAAACAAATCAAAAACATTTAAGTGAATTTCCTGCAGGATGCTGAAAATAATGAATGAAGTGCTTAAAATGGTGTAAGAATTCAACTTTCCAATCTTAAATAGTCAAATGCTCCATTTTTTTTTGCCTTGGGACGAACTCAAATTCCTCTCTGAAGAATGTTGTCTTCAAAAGGCCAAAAATCAGTGAATTGAAAGATTCTCAAATTACCAATCTGAAGTTTTCCTTTTCAAGGCGATACGACGTATTACGAAACGCTTGAAAATTGTACTGTAATCATTTTTTTGTTCCAGAACCCGCATAAAAAACGGATTTGAATTTGACATGAAATGACTTCATTATTCAAAATACTGCGGCCTCAAAATTTTTTAGGCACCAATCGTAAAATTCAAGAAAAAATATTTTCCAGATTTCACGCCAAAAAAGTCTTCTGATGTTCGTTTTTTAACAAAAAAAAAAAAGAGACAACTGACCTTGCTTGCTCAATCAAAATGAGCATTGGAAGCAATCCTTCCTCGTCGTTCACGCTTCAACATGTGACCTGAACTCAAAAAAATGAAAATAAAAATACAAAAAACCTTGCACAATAAACCCACTAAAGTCCACACGCTCGATCCATTCTATATGTCGCAACCGCGAGAAATGAAAAACGAAAAATAAAAGAAACATACCATAAGAAACGATCAATAAATAAGTTTTCCAAACCATAAACTTCAGATCGAACAGACGCTTCGATTCGAGCGAGAAATCATCTCATCCGAAAAAAACCGAACCAGAAATCCAGTTTTTAAATGTATGTCAGGTAATTTTACTGCTGTTTTATTCTCGGGATTTTTTCAAGGCTTTCTATAAAGACCTCGATAAAAATCCCACGAAACCGACGTTTTCTTTCAACTATACAGAATAAATCCTCCCTCCCTCCTGCTGTAAACTCTTCAAAACCAGAGCGAATCCGATGTTGCACATAAATGTTTTTTGCGACACACGAATAAAATATTCTCGGATATATTTCCGTGCTTTTCAACCGCGAAAACCCAGCGAAAAAAAAAGCATTTCCCAGACAGCCTTCAAAATAATCACTATTCTTAGCTTTTGACAAGTGGTCGGAAGTTTTTATAGAAAGAATATATAGGGAATCGTCACGCGTGACGATGATGCAAAAACGCCGCTTTCATCGTCGGAAATAATCAACAATATAACGCATTTAATTCTTCGGAGTTTATTCCGCTGTAAGATTTCCACCAAATAATAATGTGTGTAGGATGCTTTGTAATTAAATCGTCGATGCATGTTATTCTGTGGGGATTTTTCTTTTTCAGAGGTGAGCAAGCGAGAAATTATTGCTTTGCTGTGTTCAATTTTCCTTGGAAAAACCGGAACGGATTTCGTCAACGTATTTCTCACTATACGTGTTTGCGGGTTCATCACGATTTTGTTTTGTTTTAACTAAGGTAAATTGTTCTCGAAGTTCTAGCGAAAGCTTATTTTTCTTCCTTGGACAATTTGAAATCATGGCTTAACCTTTCCGCACACGTCATTATTGCTGGTTGAAAAATGAAACTCACTTTAAAACTATCTCCGGTGTAATTCAAATCTCGAGAAAAACGAAGTTAAATCGTCGTCTTTGTTCTCCAAAAAAGGCACAACATCGTCAAAAAATACTTTTACGACTTTTTCGTCAGTCGAAAATAAAATTTTCATTGAAATGACCCATTATACTCGTCAAGTTGGAAATGGTGGGTTGAAGAATTATCGATGCCTCCAAAATGAATGAGAAACATCATCATTATTAATTAAGACTCTCCATGATCATCTGGTCATCCTCCTCGAAATTATTCCACTTTTTTTTATCCAATCAGTTCTTCCACAAAAAAAGGGTGTGACTGTAGCATGAATCCAAAAAAAATGTAATAGGTTCTTACGGGAATAAAAAAATTAAAGTCAACTGATGAAAATTTTACGTAGTGTTCAACATAAAACAAAAAAAGCCTCAACAGCAGCGAAGACTTTGAACAATGACTAATGAGAAAATTAGTCTAACGAGAAAAAAATTAATCAAATACATAATGCTTTTGATATTGAAATTTACTCTTGCAACTCAATGTAATCATTTACGCATCATAATCGGAAAAAGTATGCATCCGTTTTATTGTATACAAGAGGTAAATTTTCAGAGTAATTTAGCATTATAAATTAATATAGGGGCATAAGGAGTCCATAAATTGCGCACTGTTCAACCATTAGAAGATGGAATAGCTAATTTGACAATTTGAATTTAATTGAAAAATAAATGTACATTACAAATCAACTTATCCACTGCTAACATATTCAGAGAAGGTGAAGAGCATCTCAATAACCATGCATGTCTCGTTGATGATTATTCCTTGAAATTAAAATTATTCGAGAAATGAAAAATCATAGAATTCCAAAATTGCTTTCATAAAATAATTTCAAAAAATTCAAAATCTGAAAATTTTGGTAAACTTTTACTTGACGTTTGGAAAATTCTTGCAGAAAGTATAAAATAATAAAAATCAAATCATCCACGTGGGGGCCGGAAAATTATGCAGCAATTTTCGTATAATCAGATCCGACCTCAGAATGTGGTCATCGAAGAACCCTGGCCCCCCTCCAGGGACGGAAGGAAAAAAAGGTCGTCATTTCCGGAAGCCCTCCAACTAAAACCTATCATTATTGAGGCATCCAAACCATGAACCAGACAAAGAGAAAATATATTTCAAGTTCAAACAGTTACGAGTCAATTCACGCAATCGCGTGTGGCAAGAAAAATCATAGCTCACGACTCACGAGTTCCATGGAAATATTAACCAAATGGAATAAATATATAAATATAAATATACATATATAATACTATTGTAACTATACTACTGTTCTACTATTGTAACTATACTACTGTACTACTATACTACTACTAATACTGTACTATACCATACTGTAATAAAATACTGTAATAATACTCTCCAAATATTTCCTCCATTTTGCCATTGTATCCTTTTCAGAAGACTCACCGCCAACATGTATAGTTCATCAAATTAAGGAAGAAAACATTCCTTCAAATTGAAAAAAGGGAAAACATTGAAATTGTACTAATTTGACTGTGAATCTAAGCAGATGTTGACAATGAAATGACAGGAAATCATTTTAGCCTTTGTTCAAATTCCAACTGAAATTACACTGATGGCTCAAGCTTCAAAAACTTGCCAACTTTCAGTTTCACTATGAAATCTTGCAATGAAAGGAATTAGTTCTATATGCAGTCCACAATAAAGTACCATATTTACTCAAGTACCACGCACCCTTGAATATTATATTAGGAAATATGGCACACAGAGGGGTTTTCAGTTGAAAATGTTCCTAAAATCATATCTGCAAGTAAGACGGGCACCCCAGCAATTTTTAGTGAATCTGCAACCAGAAAATATTGAAAATAAAAACAAAAAAATTGACTGTAGACATGAATTGAAAAAAAATCTGATCAATTTTCAACTGTTTCAGTCCAAAAAAGTTTTCTTGTTACATTTGTTCCAAATTTCTCCATTATAATTAAGTATAATGCGCACACAACTTCCTAAAACTTCTTGGAAAATTTGTATCCACTTATGATGTGCACCCCTTTTCTTCTTATGAAATTTGAGAAAAAATTTACAGGTGGTACTCAAATAAATACGGTATACATAGCAAATACTTTGGTGTATCAAAATGCGCTCCAATGCCCAAACTGCCATACAGTTTGTGTTACACCTACTCAGGAGTTTTGTTTATGCATTGCAGGTAGGTGATTTCTAATTCCTGCTTATTACAGTTGAATAAGAAACTGGTGTAACTCAAGTTACACCTCAATAGAATTGATTGTGCTTCAGATATGTGTTTTAAAGAAAAATTTGTTATATTTTAATATGTATTTGTTGCAGTATTTTTTATGTCATGGACCTCTCTCTCATCCAATGCCCTCAATTTAGTGCCAACCCTGCTCAGTGCCACAAAATGTGCCAGGGCAAATGATGGGACTAAATTGGGGTTGGACTTTACAGTAGTTTGATATTTTGGGTCTCAAATTGCTTCTCAAATGAGTCAACAGAATGCTGAATTTTGAGGTAAGGGTTCAATAGCCAAATAGTGTTTCACTTCCTTTATTCAGAACATTTTCATTTCTTTACTCTTTCCTCTGTCAATAAATAGCCAAAAAAGTCAGACAAAAAATTCAGTTTATGTAGGTTCTTGATGCATTTTTTTTTCTGAGGGAATTCAGAAAAGGAACTGGTAAAAAATTCGAGATGAGAAAGTAATGGACTCACAAAAATTCGAGTATCATCCACCTCCAAGCCTAGGTAAGGAGTAAAATGTCTGTTCCATCATTATACCCTTCGATAATCGCAGAAACCCTTACGCTTTGTATGTAAAACGAGGCATGATAATGCAGTAATGATACGAATATTCCCTTCAGGAAAATGCATGCAAAAGAAATGAGAATCACCTATTATAGCGCGGGTGGAGAAGAAAGAACCCAGTTGATGGATGCGGTGTTAAGGACTTCGGGGAAAAAACGCGCGTGGGGCGAACCCATTTGTTTCACTTCACCCGCTCATTTTCCTTTCAGTTCTAACACGCACCCAGAAGCATCGGGTATCCGAACCCCACTCGAACAAACACAACTTGAAAGAAGGTCAATATTAAAAAAAAAATTAAATAAAGATTATAAATACCTGAAGAAATCCAATCCCGCAAGGGAATTTAATTAACTAAAACGCCTAAATCATTCGTTCGCATTATTCCAGCCAACCCTCATCTTGGAAATTGAACTTCGCATTCCGAGTTTTGATCTGTGTGGTTTGAAAGATCATTTTTCGGCTCAACTGTGATGAAATTCAAAACGTGTGCTCCGAAAAAAACTTGACACGGAATGAGGTGCATTCCATACACGGAATTCATCATCATTCTGGGAATGTTCTAAATTCCATGCAAATCTGTCTCCGTCAGTTTCACTACCATTTCGTCGAAGGAATCCTCACATTTTCCCCAGTAAAATTTAATCATTCGAAAGGATCTTTGAATCAATAACCAATCCTCTTCTCATTCCAGAGGATTGCGGAAATAATCCATTTATCCAGGTTTCCAGTCTGAAAATGCACGTATTTCTTCGAAACAATTTAAAAATTTTCGACGCGGTTTAATTTTATGAACTAAAATCCTGAAATTTGCCATCATGAAATATACAATTCTTTTTAAAATTATTCTGCTGGTTTGAATTAAATTGATGCAATATCACGATAGGTGGAATATACTTCTTGTACCAAGAGTTCAACTGAATGCGGTACACATTTCTCGGAGTTTTTGAAAAGTGGGAAAGACTTTTTTGCAATGATATAGCCTTTTGAAATCATGCAATTTTGTTGAAAATTCCAATTATTTGTGAGTAAGGAATGCTTAGAATTCAATATGCTTCATTTTTTCATGATAGTTAGTTTTTAATCCTGGGCTGAAATGAATGTGACTTTTGGAAAAAAGGGAAAATTTTTGAGAAAACAAGGGCAAACTTCCTAATTAAACCATTTTTCAAATCTTCACATTTTTCCTCTAAAGCATTTTCCGGAATTCAGAATAATTATTCAATTATTGATTACTGTAATTGAATCATTGATCTATAGGATTAAACTGAGAGGAATTTTACAGTTTTTTTTTCAATAACCGGGTGTTGCAAAAATAAATGGCTGTAGTCAATTTGTCACACAAAAGCTGAGAACCCAAATTCTTGGGAAAATCCTCTTCATTACCATGTTTTTATGAACTCACTTTCTTGTCTGTCTGTCTGTTTGTCTGGATCAAATTTTGAAACT
>CAJPEX010003438.1:0-28946 GCA_905338405.1 Notodromas monacha
ATTTTGGAAACAAAGAGAAGAGAAAAGCGATAAAAACTTGACGATGAGTTTTGAAAGGAAGAGAAGGACTATAATTTGGCAAATGAACCCTTGATTTCACACACATCCTGTCAAACTCATTCAAAAACCAATTCCAAGGCCCAGAATATCATCAATTACAATTCCCTGTGACTCTTCTTTGTTCTTTCACCCAACAAATATGTTTTTTTTTTTACTCAAACCCTTCGTAAATCGAATTGTTTTTCTGATCCCTTGAAGTTCGATTTAAAGAGGTTCAACTGCACACTATACTATATACATGTTCCCACACAACGAACAAGTCCCCGAGAAAACTGCGTTCACCTTTTCAAAATCCGGAAATTTCCTTTCCAAATAACCTTGTTTCTTTTTGCACTGCGCTCAATTGTGTAATTTATTTGTTCTACACGTTTCGGAATCGTTGAAAGGCTACAGAAACTGAACTCTCCAGAGCTCAGGACCCGAGATTGTACAAAACTGAGAATCACTTATTTTATGCTTCAATTTTTTATATCAATTTGAACCAGACCTAGAATAATCTACTCGTATGCATATGCATGGGAAAATGCGTATCGTTAAACAAATGTCTCACACAACGAATCGCGTATCGGATAAATTTGCTGTATGAGACACCGAGACGATGAGCTGCCAAAATGAAATCAACGAGCTATTCTAATTCCGAATGCACATTATTACTCTTTCTGACAATCGTCTCGTTCATGTTTTTTATTCCTGACCAATCATCACTGAGGTTTGCCTCGATTTTTTTATTAAAATAATCTCTTCCCCTCGAGAACACATTCCCGAATAACCAGCGTTTCATATTATACGATATTTACGATATTATAATATCGATTTACGATATTTTTCATCGTCAAAGGAAGACACGAAATGAACTTTAAATTATATTTTCGCTGAATTAAATACCTGACAGACAACTCAAGAGGAACCTGTTTGTGATCACTGGGGACATATCGGCAAAGAACTATGTCGCCTCGCAGGACGCTTGGACTATCCAGGCAAATTCCATTTATCCAGGATTTGACACCAAACGATCGTTTCAGCAAAATCTCGCCATGTTGTACCTCGAACCCACTGTCGAATTCTCGCAATACTTCGATTTCATCCCCTTGCCCGCTGACATCCAATTCACTGATGCCTCGTACAGCAAAGAAAACATCGTCGGCTTCGGTTTCGGAAGCATCACGTCCACTTCAACCGGTTCGTACAAACCTTGAGATTGAAAAAAATTTAATTAAGATTCAGGGGAAAATAATTGAACTTTGCAAAACAGAGGTTGAAACAAAGAATCCGTTCAAAATATACGCGGATCAAGTTAATGTGATGCTGCGGCAATTGACAATGCCGGTCGTTGACATTTCGGTTTGCCAAAAAATTTACAATTACACGGCAACGGATGTGGAACTGTCGTCGCAGCTTTGCTACGGAGGTGAACCCAACAAGGGAGTTTGTCTGGTTAATATTCCTTCATCTTCTCCCTATAAGAATTTTCTCAGACACTTTCTCACCAAAGATCAACAAAATTAAGATCACCTTTTTTTTTGCGCGAAGAAGCTTTTTTGCAGAGGAAACCATATAGTTCCATCCATTCCCGTTTTCACCAATTAAATTGAAAATTTTCCATAACGTTTCTTAATTGAAGAGAGATGAAGGAGGCCCGGTGACGTGGATAAGGCCAAGTGACGGCACCAGGATAATCATTGCAGTCAACACCAACAAATACGGTTGTTCCAAAGGCCTCGCCAATATTGGTACGAAAATCGCTGGGAATCACTTGCGATGGATACAAGCCATCATTAATACCACAGTGACAATCCCGAAAAGAAATAACCACAGAGGATTTTTCGAATGGCTCCCCGAATTTATTGGAAGCCCAATCCGAAATAACCCGTCAGAAAACCAGCAAACCACGAACGGGACTTGAAAACGCAATTTTTTTTTCTTTCACATTCATCGGAATTTCCGCGAAAGTGCTTTCATGAATTTCGCCCTCAATCCAGTCTGCCAGCGGATGTTGGAAAGAATGAATTCTTCAGCTGTTTGCATCAACAAGTTTGCTCCGTGCAAGGCACTCTTGTTCGTTTCTGAAAACTTCTTGATCTGCAAGCAATCATAGAAAATTTAGCATAAAAAAATACGAATTTCGAGAGGAAAATGAACCTTTTCGATTTTTTGCGTCGAAGACAATCCTTTTGCCACCTGCACGAATAATCTGCCCACATTCAAACGCCCAGTACCAAATCTGGAATTGAAAAATAAATAACTTAATTTCCCACAAATGAACGTAGATCGACAAGATTATCATAAATTCTTGTAAGTTGATTCCATCAAGACAGAGGCAGTCCGTTAACAAAGAGTAATTTCCAACAAATTACATGATCTTTATTCTTTCTGTAACCTTCAATATTTTGACAACTCAAGCTGTGCAATATAAGGAAAAAACGGTGGAAATACTAACAAGGTTAATTTTTTTCGACATAATGGATTTTTTTTTCGTCTTCAAACCCATATAGTGTCAAAAAGGAAAAATCGAAAGTAAACCGCTGGTCAAAGACGACCGGCATTTTCGAGGTAATCACCATTAATTCTTGAATTTTCAATTGTTGAAGTATTTTTCGGTGAAAACCGAAGACTAAAGGTGTGCCCGACTGTTTGAAAATAAATTCCAACTGGCGCACGACGTAACCTAACTAACCTCTTGAAACGAATAAAACTACATTAAGACCTCATCTAACTTTATCAAAAACCTAACCCAAACTAAATAGGGACCTAGAAGATTGATAAAAAAAAAGGTCATGTATCCTCTCGTAAAGTCCTCTCCAAAGAAAATTATCGCCATTTTCATAGTTTTGTTTCTTGATGCAGAAAAAAGAATCAATATCATTTCCTCACAAGCTCTGAACACGTGGCCATTCATCAGTGACTAGATCCAACATGAGGTTTCCTCCAACGTTGCTCCTGGCTGCAATATTTAGCAAGGCAGTCATTGAATCAGCTTTCGGTATCAAAGGATTAGAATCGGTTCCAGTTCCTCCTTTGATGACGAGTTCGGCGTATTCCGATAAAAGGGACACATTTTGCGTGCATGCCAAAGCACTGAGAATCAAGTCCCTTTCCGTTGCAACAGAGGTTCTGGAAAGATGTTTTGCTGCGAAATCCCACTCGGCTTTCCCGCCCAAATTGATGCCACAACAGTAGACCATTTCTTTCATGTTTGGATCAATGCTGAAGGGAAACAAAAAACAAATCAGACAGTTCAATCAACTCTCGGATTTGCACAAACGTGATAAAAAAAACGCATTTCTCACGCGAAAATTACAAGCAAAAATGGTGCACAATACATTCGAAAGCGACTTATATTTGCACAGTGAGTGTAAATCTGACCAAAGCAATCATCAGAATAAAATAAATGAGCCTTGAATAAAAGTCCAACACAGAATTCATGTCCTTTAGAAATATGATTTCTCTTACTGATTCTGAAGAAATTTAGTGTGAGTGAGAGTCTTTGACATTCGCAGGCGAGCTAATTTTCTTTTCCGAATCGGAAGAAAAATTACAAATACCGTATAGACAATTAATCGATTTCTTTACTCGAGTAAATGCGATAAATCGAATTCCTCACATGGGTTTATCAGGGTTTTCGGGGTCATAGGATGTCATCCAACGACTGAATTCGTCTCGAGCAAACTTCACAGATTTCTCGTGGCCTAAATCACAGCCCCACTTTGCGAGTAAGGTTTCGAGCCAAATGCTAGTAACGTTTTCATATTGGCCCGACGTCTCATTGCAGCAGGTTTGTCCATTTCTGTTTTCTTCCATTGAATCCAAGGCCGGCGTCAGAGTTTTCTTCAGATAATTCTGCATGTAAAAATAATGGCTTAAATTGCATGAACAATCAGGAAACTCCAGAATACACTGTTATTGATTTAATTGGCTCCATGCACTCACCAAGAGATCATGAGAAACATGAAAATGGCGTAATTTTTACGCCATTTTTTTACAGGTACAATATCGTTTAGCATGAAATTGAAGTAATCCTGAGTTCCTGACAATTCCTGCTTACAGCTTCCTGAAATTTTCAAAATGTAAAATACTGCACAAGAATATGCTAAACTATGTTTTCTTTTTCTTTTCCTCCATATTTTGAAAATTCTTGAATTTTAGTTTAAAAAGTCTAAAATTCACAAATTATTTGGATCAAATAATTTTGTTGCGTGAAAACATTTTGTGATGTTACGGTAGTCTTTTTTTTTACCCCTGAAAATTCTCGTTTGCAGATTTTTCGTTATGCGGAAAATCACTGCAAAGCTTACTAATCCATCGGAACTTCATTAGAATGAATATTGCTTACTCTAAGAGTTGAAATTTAAAAATTAAAATTACATTTGTTGCATCGATGCTGAAATTTCGAGACACGCAAGGGTAATTTTACATAGAAAAGCATACTATTTCTTCCCTCGGATGAATTACTCACCTGGCCAAGCATACAGTCCGACCAAACCTAAGGCAAACCCCCCCCCCCCCCCAACAGAATTGAATGTAACCTGAAGTAACGTTAGAAACCTAACCTCACTTCGTAACCGCACTTTCGCAGAAACTCGCCCAAAAATGGAGACCACGAAAATGCCAAAAAACCCAGTACTGCATTTTAATAGCGATCTATTTCTAAAACATTGATATATAACTGCCTGATACATTTTAAAATCATCTTTCTCTGATGGTTGGCAGACAAGCATGAGTAATCCGACATTATTAACGCACCTTGAGAAGATTCAAGTCTCCGGCGTGTTCCTCCTCGCCATCATCGAGCATGTCGATGAAAAAATTGGCACTTTTCAACGCAGCCGACCACGGCATGTACGACGTTTCCGCGGGCAAATAATCCATCAAATCAACGGCTAAATCGTACTCCAAATATCCAGCACGGGCTAGCATGAACGCATCGTCCAAGATTTGCGCTCTGTTCACGGGATCGATCACCTCCGCGTTTTCCTTCAGCTGTTCCGCCAACAATTTCCAGTTCAAATCATCATAGTTGACTCGATAGAAACCCGTGTGCCCCACGTTCACAACTATCCACTCATTCACTCCAAATTTCTGCGACGACTTGTATTCACTGTTTGGCTCGAGCCAGGCGTCTGCACGAGCGTCTTTCCAGTCGCGGGTACTATTGTTTCGGGTTCCGGAAGCAAAATTCAGCGGAACCCACCAAGATGAAACTGAGTCCCGGTCCTTCTCAGGTGCTCCCAATGGATAAAGGAAGAATCTCTTTTGTGAAACGTGTAGCTCGTGCCCATCGCCAGAGTCTTTCCTCGCGACAGTCACAACAGGATAGCCTGGAAGAAGCACATTTCAAAAGTCAATAAACTTATTTGTAATACAGTGGTATTCCGGATAACTGGCGCCTCGCATAATGGACTTATTACACAAATGAAAAGGGTTGTCTCGATTTTTGCTTCGGACAGGGGACCCTGCTATGCATAAACGACTACAAAAATCATGCAAAAAATCTTTCTTCACGTCGCAACAGGATAGCCCGGAAGAAGCGGATTTTAAAAGTCAATAAGGTACATTTATTCGCGAAACAGTGGTACTCCGGATAACTGGCGCTTCGCATAGTGGATTTTTCACACGAACGACTATGGCTGTCATCGATTTTTTGCTTCAGAAAGTAGACCCTGCCATGCATAAAAGGCTGCAAAAATATCGTATTCCCTCGAAAAATCGAAGTTTTTTCGGGAAATATGATCACAATCATTATTATTGAAGTGGATAACCGCTTTTTTGATAATCTTAATGGCGTTGAACAGCATTCTCACTTTTCCCGACTGTTTTTTCCCCAACTTTTTCTGCTTTGAATTATACTTTGAGCATATATTTTTCAGTTCATTCGATCAAGAATGTATTCAAGACGTTTCCTACACAGCCTGTCAATATAACTCCACATCGTTCAATTCAGAGACTTCATTCTGCTTTGAAACCAAATAACCCTTTTTTAGCTTTACATTCTCTTCAGATCTCTTTACCGAGGCACAATCTGTATTCCTTGATCAGTACTGAAGAAATACTCAAAGCAAAGGGCAAAAAATCACCTGTCTGAAGCGTCCACGAGTCCATAATATCCTTCAACAAAGCATTTTTCGGTAACCGTGAACTGTCAGCTTTCGACAAATGAGTCCACAGGTCATCTTGAGATGCATTTCCGTAGGCGAACGCCGCCAAATAGCCAGACAAGGCGCGCAAAAAGGCGTCCCTGCCGAGGACAGCGACGAGCATTCGAATCAACGAAGAACCCTTTCGATACGAAATATCGTCGAAAAGTTCCATAATTTCGTTGGTGGTCGTTACGCCGGTTTTTGAAATTGAATGCGAGGCCATGAGAGAATCAGTAACCAGCACTCCACGCAGCATTTCCGAATAGCAGCTTTCACCAACATTCCATTTCGTCAAAATCTGCACACAAAAAAAGCATGCACTCAAGCTGTATAATCCTCGGCAACATTCCCCTGGTTTTTCTTTCTTTCAAATTCTGCGAGACACAGCCGAAAAAAAAAGATCAAAAAGAGGTGAATGAAACAAGGCCCGCCCATATATATAAATAAATATTTTTTTCCAAGATAATTCAATCCGAAGCAGGAGTAAAGCAGACGAGGCTGAGGTACAAGAAACTTTTTTGGGGGAACCTCACACGGAAACCTATGGGAAGCACGAGAAAAGATTGACGATCCTTTTAGCATGACATTTTTTCCCAACAGTTTTTCGCTACATTCAGAAACACCACATAAATTTAGTATCATTTTATAGATATTGGCATCCAAGTCATCGTTTCTTCATTGGGATAATCCCTAGTACGGGCATTATTTCCCATGAACAATTCACGGCAAACGAGATGCAATTATGACGCATGATTTCCAACATTTCACGTAACTTTTCTTTTAGTTTTATTCAAGTGAAAGACCACACAGAAAAATCAACCAATGCACTTTCATAAAAAAAAAGATTATCTTCGAACAAAAATTAATTTTATTACACAGAAACGTAGCGGGGCCCATTTATTGACCTTTCCAGAATAAAAAATCATGTTCGATTTCTATGCCTATTTCATAACTTTTTCAACTATTCTGGTATTTCACATACCTCTTGAATCGGAATGACTTCCATGTAGGACGCAAATCCTTCATTCAACCAAAGATCTGTCCACCACGAAGGCGTGACAAGGTTTCCAAACCACTGGTGCGCGATTTCGTGAGAAACAGTCGACGCAAGCTGAACCTGGTCCTTCGCTGTCGACACAGCGGGATCGAAAAGCAGACTCTGCGCCCTTAATTTGAAAGGGAAATTATAAAACCGACTCTTTTAATCCACGAAGAAAAAGAAAATGACAGTACTGTACCTGTAGGTAATTAAACCCCAATTTTCCATGGCCCCATACGCCAAATCGGGAGCTACGAATAGGTCCATTTTCGGTAAGGGATAACGAATATCGAACAGCTTTTCGTAGAACCTGGAATGCGTCAATAATGAAATTTCATTATCCTCTCGTTGTGGCTGCGACTTTCTGCGACACTTTCACAACTATTTCACATTTTAAACCGGAAAATGGGGTTCTTTCCCATAAATTAATGTCTACATTTTCTTGTACAACGGAACAGCCGGCATTTTTGTTTTGATTCAAAGTTCAAACAGAAATTGATAGCGAATGAACTATTGAAATTGAAGGAAGTGTCTGAGAAGAAGCGATTATAAAAAAGAACTCAGTGTTCCATTAAAATTCTTTCTTGAACCAAATCAATAATCGTTTCGTTACTTCAAAAATGAGCATATACAGTACATTCAAAAGAATCCCGGGCGCAAAAGGGAAGTTAGGAGTGAACTTGAATTCTACTTTCAGCGACATCTATCCTCACTCGAATAATCAATCCTTGTGACGGAAAAAATCGACAACGTTCGCTGCTAGCCTTGAAGAGATTCGAGCGTGGAAGGAAAAACGTCTCTGGAACGATCTATTCTCGCACTACTCAGAAGGTTCCTCACTCACTTGAGCACAACAGGGGCAATGTCGATTGCCAACTTGGCCTGACGTTTCAAGGACGGCGGCATCCAAACCCGAACCAGTGTCTGGTTGTCGGTCGTCGCAGTTACGCTTTGAAATTCCGAAACCGTGACAGCCAACAAATACGTGGACATTTTCGGCGTCACTTCGAACTCGTCTTCCACAACTTCTTCTTTCGACTCGAGCAAACATCCACTGAAACGGCAAAAAAAATTTTTAAGATCAGCAATTAGCAATTTGAATGATTTATTGTAATGGAGAAAACGAACTCATCACATGGTCGGGTCGCTTTCACCGGCATGTTGCTCAAGGCTGTCATCGAAGCTAGGCGTTGTACTTTGATCAAGAACTCGGCTTTCATGTCGGGTTCGTCGTAGCAAGGAAACATTCTTCTGGCTTCCGTCGGCCAAAGATGAGTAACCCCGAGATGCCTGTCGAGTTTATTCAAGGCAAAATAAAGTTCATATGCAATACATTCATCCACAGTCAATTCAAAAGTGCCATTCCCCATAATAAGTTCAGCTACACCAGAACAAAAAAAGTACATCATCTACTCACAAAACCTGCCATTATCAGAATGCAAACCTACTCGACTTCAGCGTATAAATTGTGAACATAATTATTCTACCATTGACAATTTTTCACGACTCTCGATAAGGAATTTCGAAACTTCGGGAAAATTAATGCCGAGAATATTCAAGATGATCACCAAAGGTCATGTTAGATGCTAAAAATCGTCGGCTTTCTGCTCAATCAAGCGTACAGTATACCTGTGTATAATGTGCAATGTACTCTTTAGCGGTAACCCAGATAATAAACGCATCACGTGCTGAATATTTTGCAAAATCGATTGGGTTTCCCATGAATTTTTTTTTTTTGCGCTCAGGATAGTGTACGGCATAAAAAGTTATCATCTTTCAAGAATAATTATAGTAGATTAAAAAATTAATCTAAAAAACCACGTTTTCAAAAAGCAAAAAATAACCTTAAACGTGGTGCGCATCTATTTCATTTGTATTTCACTTCTTCCCATCAATCTCCATGCGCACCACGTTTAAGGTTATTTTTTNAATATTCTTAAATTGATTTTTTCACAAAAGATTGGATTGTCATCAGTTTCTAAGCTATCCTGAAAGTTTCAGCTTGCTAGCTAGTCTGGAAGTGAGTGAAATTTGAGTTTCAAAATTTGATCCAGACAAACAGACAGACAGACAGACAAGAAAAGTGAGTTCATAAAAACGTGGTAAAATACAAATGATGATGCAAAATTCGGCTGCCAGCTACATTATTTTCCCAAGGGAATGACAGCTTTTATACTCATTCTTAATAGGAACAAATGAAAAAAAAATGATAATGAAAAAAGTTCCTGCTGTCACTTTGTGAGAGATGGCAATCAATTAATTTGATAAACTTCAATAGCCCCCCTTCTCGGCTTCCAATAAACAAGTCAGGTCAAAATCACACCATCATTTTTAGCAGTTTAAAATGTTTCTCAAGATTCCAAATCTAGTCCATCAACGGATACACTACTGTATTTGACAGACTGATACAATCTTGAGCACAGTTAATTATAAGGTAATAATAGGACTCTCTGTACAACAAAATTCAAGGGACCAAGAAAAATTGGCTGTGGAGAGAATTTTGCTGTAGAGAAACCGTATAACATGAAAAGAGAACTCTATGGTACCCACTAAAAAAATCGTTGTAGAGTCCACCAGCATTAAACTAATTATTCGACATCCACTCACTTGGCATTCCCATCCTCAGCGTAAGTCGCCCGATAGAAGCCCACAAGCTTCTCGGAAAACTGTCCCGAAAAATCCACAGCGACACGAAACCTCTCTTCCGGTTTCAACTTCCTCGGCAAACTAAGCCTCACAGCCTGGTCCTCTGCCGACCGCTCGATCCCAGTCTCAAAAAAATTTGCACAATCGTTGCTCGAAGACACGGCAACCCGATCCCACACCAACATGGGATCCGAATGAAACACCACTTCCGCAGTTTCCTTCACACACACCGCGTCTATTTGCACAGAGCCGCTCAACTTGGATCGGTTCAGGTCCGGAGCAAGAAGCACTTCGTAACGCAACGGAAGCGTGTCTCGCGGAAGTCGTCCATTGCGAAGCATCGAAGACTTGGCCATGACAAAGTACCAAAGGATCACACCGAAAGAAGCTGCGGAAAGACCGACAGCAACAACTAAACGTGGCAGCGAAGCACATCATCATCAACACGACGAGGATACGGTAAAAGAGAGCTAAGCGATTTTCGACACTTGATCCTGCCACAACTTTTTTGTTGTTGACTACAATACAGTCACGGATGGGCGAAGTAGGATGTTGTTATTTGAACGGGGCTCTCTGATAGTTCCTCACGCGTGTTCGTGGTCTATAGTTCTATACGAACCAAGCAAGAAAAAGTATATAGGAACAGGTTCGTATGCTTACTCCTTTTTTTTCTCCCCAATAATAAAGGATCAACGTTCCTACGCGCGTTCCACTTCCAGAAGGTTCCACTTGGGTCAGACAGGCCCACACCTTCTTAAAGCATAGCGGGATTGCTTCTCTATCCCTCAAGGCATTCAACAATATACACTTGAACTCTCTATAACTCGAATACCTCTCCATGTTGAATTTTTTCCTAATCCCTGTCTGAATTCTCTGAGAAACATTGAATGAAAAATCGTCCTAAAAGGCTTTCCTTCCTCAAACCTCTGTAAGTCAAGTTTCCTGAGGGACTTTCGGTGATTATTTTAGTAACACGGGGAAAAGAAAAGCAAAAAGAAAATAAACGTAACGATACATTTTTGAAGAAAGTGAAACCCGAATTTGGCAAATGAACCCTTGTCTTAAGTCCAGCATCCTTTCAACACATTTCAGAAACAATTTAAGGCCAAGAATATCACTGTAATTACAATTTCCTACAATTCTTTAATCTTTCCCCTAACAAAAATGCTTATTCCCTTACTCGATTTTTTTTTTTTGCTGGTCTCTTTGAAAATCGATTTAATGAGGTTTGAATCACACTATGCTTCCAAATGGATAAAACGGTAATATAACGTTCATTTCTGACTTTCAAAAAAGTTATTCCGTGAAAAAATAAATAAAGAGGATTGCCAAAAAATTGACAAATTATCAAAAACGGATTTCCCTCTCGAACGGATGCACAAAAAAATAAATTAAATTATCGTTCCCTCAAAAAAAAAGGACGAAAATAATTCTTGCCGGAAGGTAGATTTTATGTTCAGCACGGTACAGTATTTAGTTGAATTTGCAGGACCATCATCTTGACAGGTAATTTTGAAGTTTGTTTTTACCTAAACATGAAAAATGCTGCAAAAGAAAACTTCCCAACTGCTTTACAATATTGTAGTTCGAATTGTGCCAGTTCTTTAAAGATGCGAAGGTTTAGATCTAGTTCATGATAGAAGGAAAGCTGCTTAACGTTTTGCAAATCCGTTTTAAAAGCAGCTTGTATAGTTGTTTTTTCCCCCGAGGATAATTGTTAGAGGAATTATAGGATTCTGGACAATTGATCTCAGGTTCATGAAAAGGCAGTTGGTTTTGCGGAACACAAGAAATGAAACACGTTTACCTTCTTTGCCTTCTAAAAGGATTACAAAATTCAAGAATTCAGAAAACGAGATAATCGAACTGAATCCGAAAAAAGGTGGCAAGTTTTTCTCAGAATTGAATATTGATTGGTCCTGATCGTCACATCAACGAAACTCAACTCATGACATTTATGATCCCTTGAAAAAATTATTCAATTCGGAATATTTTTCAACTAGAAAATCCGCCGTATCACTGGTTAATGAAATGAATGAAACCCACTGACAATGGCCGATTCATTATTATTAATTTAACAAAAATAATATAGGGATTCTTTGTTTCTACCGAGATACGAAATTATGGATGATATCGTCCATTAAAATAGCGCAATTCTTTAGGGAACACTACGGAAGACATTCTCTAAATAAACAGAAGAGAACTACATCTGGTTGTCTTCAAGATGGTTCAATTTAAACAGATGAACTTCAGCCTAATGATTCAGACTTCTTTTCTACAACACAGTATCTCAAAGCACGCAATAGTTTCCACAGATGAAAAAAACGACTCTAGAAAATATGATCAAGTTCCAAGAAAAAATTTTCTCCTTTTCTTGTGCGGCAGAGTTTCTCAACCCTTAGCTCAAAAGAGAGATTTTCTCGTAGTGGCATTTAAAATCAATTTATGTGATGCTACTGATTTTTCCCCCAAAGACCCATGAAATGTAAACTCATCTTGAAAATTAAAATAATTTAGCTGTTCTTGGAATCTCGATGCACTGTACATCTTTTGAAATTTAATCTGCACCAAGCATAGGTTAAGAAATCGTTTCTAATGCTAACATTCCATGACTCATTCCGACAAAATCTCAATAAATATTGCCAATACGACGAGAAAATGCGAATTTTGATAGACGATAAATACAATTTTGGAGCGTTCAAGTAAAATATCCCGCACCAAAAATCGTTAATTGAATACACGTTCGGTTGAAATTTCACACGTCGTCCACGATTCGAGTTTCATAATTTAAAAAATCCTCGCAATAAAATGTTGTAACTTACGAAGTTTGACGCGACGATCAATCACCAAATATCAGCTGCCCGTTTCACAGACTCATCTTTCAATCCAGGCTTGATTTTCTGCAGCTCACGCAAACCCGCCAACACAGTTTCAATATCGGCTTGAACTTCACAGGCACGTTTTCGGAACTGATCACTTTTGGCTTCCAAAAGACCCAGTTTTTCCTCCACAACCTTGTCGGCTTCGTCCAAGGTCAGCTCGACGAAGAACTTTGACCCGACATCGATTAACACTCTGTCGGTACGTGACACAACGGCGCGCATGAAAAACCCACCGCCTATGTCAGTTAACGTTTTCAATTTCCCGCATTCGTTGATTCTAAAGGCGCGAAACGTATCCTGAAGTGTTTTGAGATCCGCGATGTCTTCAGAAACTTTTCTTCGCTCCTCGATCAGATGCCTCAACTGTACTTTGAGCACTTCGTTCAGGAAATGCTCGTACTTCTGGATCTTCTTGGGAATATCTCGGCTTTCTTCTCCAAGCATCGAATTACAACCTGTCCTTGAAGCAATACAGTAGCTCATCATTAGCAAAATAGTTCAACGAATACACAGCATCATCATTCGGCGCCCATAAATTCGGATTTTCTGTCGAACGGAATTCCAATTTTTCCACGATTTTCCGCAGGTTTGAAGTTCCCTTGGCTTGTTGAAAAAGCCTCCACTTATTTTGGATCATGCGATTTTTTGATAACGGCACACATTCACAGAAACTTATTGTTCATTATTCACTCGAGTACCATGTACACCTTTCTCTAAAAATTGAGAAAAAAAAGAACAGGGTGCAGCTAACAGATAGTCTAACATTAACATTTTTCTAAGTTTTACGCTTTTGTGCATGGCACACTTAATTCCAACAGGGCTTTTTAACCCAATTTCTACATACAATTTAAAAATGGAAATAATGAAAAATAGTCAGCCTATTTGACTAAAATTCAAATTCTTACGCATTTTATTTTATACAGTACTTCAAACCTGCGGAAAATCGTGGAAAAATTGGAATTCCGTTCGACAGAAAATCCGAATTTATGGGCGCCGAATGATGATGCTGTGTATTCNGGGGGGGGGGGGGGGGGGGGGGGGGGGGGCACATCTCACTTTGGGATACATTCTTGTCCAAATTTTAGGCAGGAAAATACAGGTGCATGGCTTACTCAGGACACATGGTCTCAACTAAAAATGGAAACAATGTATATACATGCAATCATGTACTTATGGAGTACCACTAACCCAGAAGAATAAGCATTTTTTGGTTCTTCAAGATAATATATTTGCATTGCTCCAAATTACAATGCATACACATTTAGGAATCCTTTTTTTCTTGAGAATTAATTTGAAAAATAATTATACAGTAATTTGAGTAAATACATTAGTTCCATTTTCATTAATTACTAGCACACTCAAGTAAGACTAGACAAAAACTGGGATTTTCAGTTTAAAATTTTCATAAAATCCTATCCACCAAGAGTAAGATGTACACCCCATTTCTAGTGACTCTCAAAAGACAATATTTCAAAAATAAGAATACCACAGTTAAATTAAGACATCAGTTGAACACAAATTTGACTAATTTTTAAATGTTTTCATTAAAATATGCATCTTTGTTAAACTTGGTCCAACATGTCCATTACAATTAAGTATAATGCACATCTAAATTCCTAAAACGTTTAGAAAAATTTGTACCAGCATACAACACACTACCAAAGTTTTCCTTTCAAATTTGAGAAAAAAGGTGCACTTGGTACTCAAGTAAACATGGTGCTTAAAATTATGTCGGTTTTACCGTTTTTCTCAACACACCACAGGACACGTAAATCCGCAGAAATTCCAAAAAACAGGAGACTACTGGTATTCCAATCAACCAGTATAAAACAAAATAAAGGGCGACATATGACAAAGAGCAGAATGCCACGGAAAATGAATCATACGCAGAGTTGCGCTCGTACGAAACGCTGGCAAGATGATCCATTTCGTTAAACAATGCAAGCAGCAGATAAAACCCCAACAAAAAACCACAAAATGCAAAAATTACCGAACGGTTCCTAACCGGGAATGAAGCGACGAGAGAAACCAGGAATTCCAAAAGCATCACAGCGAACCATAGAACAGCTTCCACAAGATTTGTTCGGTCAGCTTTCCCTGCCTCACAAATGTTCCTTCTTACAACATACCGCGAAACAAGGAATGACAAAAAACCCTGACCTTCACTTTGACAAAACGTGAGAAAAATGGCGTTCTTTTTCATTAATGCCGATCTAAGCAACAGAATCAACGACTTCTGAATGTACAGTACACGCAAAAAATACATATGCTTTTCTTTCCGGTCCTAACTTCCAGCCGCTTTTGAGGCAACCGCACAACCACGTTCACCGACTAGATTCCGGCCTTTGCAGCAGTGGGATTTAGTAAAGCTTTCCCCGTTCAAAATGTACACAACAGAAAAAGCACATAGTCAAAACAAAAGAGCCTAACCCATATTGCTTTTGATCAAAGTAAATGACCCCTAAGAACGATCCGAAGTGGATTATATTACACCAGAAATTCTTTCAGCGATCACGTATCCTCAAATTTCGAAGCCTTTCCCGCCATAGAGAAAAATCAGTGCTTTTCACAACGTTCAAAAATGTCAGGAATGTTCTAGTCGGCGGAAAAATGACAAAAATGATCTCAGGTGCTCAACAAAAAAAATGGTTAGATACACTGATGGTATGCATCCATTCTCCAAATGCATCTGAGAAACGAAATCGTGAAATCTGACCCGATTTCGCTCCCAGTCGAGTAATTTTAACCATATAGGACACTCTTCGCGAGACACATTATTCAAACTGCGCATTTAAAATGTTTACTTCATCGTTACACAATGTCTCATTTTCTTCACGCAATGCAGTTTCTAATCTTCGCAGATAGGTGCACATTTTGATCAAGAGTTGGCATAGATCATGTATTAATTTATATCCTTCATCTAGTTTTTTTTTTATTCACGCACTTATAATTTTGAAATTTGGCAGGAATAACGTCATTTATTTTACGTCAGAAAACATGTCGCTAATTTGTCTTTAACATAACTTGATTAACGAGGCGAAGGTACGCAGTCATTACCCAGATGATCGGATTTCTTGAATTCAACAGAAGATTTACTCAAGACATCCATGCAGAATCGTTCAGTTAAAAGGAAAAGAGCAAAGATTTCAGATCAAGCTAAAACTTTAATTTAGTGATTTTCCTACTTTTTTCAAGAGAACACAGAAAATAGCTCATTAGCATGGTGGGCTAGGAGCGAAAATACCGTGTTTACTCAAGTACCATGAGCAATTTTCAAGAGGAAAAAGGGGTGCGCGTCAAAGGTCAATATTCCTTTTTTCAAAAGTATTCATAACTTCAGGTATGCATATACTTGGTTCCATTGGGAAATTCTGGGCCAAGTTCGACAGAGAAACTTGAGAATTTGTCAAATTCAGGTTCAATTCATGTCTAAATTCAAATCTGGGTTGTTTTAACCTTAGAGTATTACAGTTTTGGAGTCCCTAAAAATGGGTTGCGCATGTTACTTAGTGATATTATTTCATCAAAATTGTTTACTGTAAACCCCTGGTGCGTGCCTTACTCCATGGCGCGTGGTACTCAAGTAAATACGGTAGATCAATTTTCACATAAAATAATTGGCGCAAGACAGATTATGCGGCAATATTGACAAAAATGAGGAAACCGAATCACTGGAGGATGCAATTTTTATCCCCGTCCTGTTCCTGTGAAGCAGAAGTCCCATTGAATTTCCCACGAGGCAAAGTGGCACTGAATCCAAGTCGTGTTGCTGGAGGCGGGTGATTTCCCTTAGCACGAAAACTAGCTCGACTAACATCAGCCGCAATTTCCTGCTCCTCATCCATCCTTTGTCCTTCTTCGTGCATTTGATGCACTAATAAATCGCGTTCGTCCACCAGTTCCACCAATTCCGCAAGTAACATTTGCTCACGTTCACGTTCATAATCCGTCTTCTGGTTTTCATCCGTACTGAACATTTCCCGGAGCTCTTGATTCAACATCTCGTATCGACGTTCCAGATTCTCTTCTTTCGCCATCACGTTCAGTTGCATTTGGCGACGCAACAGCGCGGATTTCTCGTTCACCAGGTTGAACCACTTCAGAAGCAATTCCTCTTCCTCTTCAGTAGCTAGGCCTTCCTCATTCTTCTTCATCACATTCCGCACCCTTTCTTCAAGTTTAGAAGCTTGTCGATCGATCTTCGCCTGCTCAAGTTCAATGGCTTCGGTTTCGCGTTGAATGTAGGCGGATTTACGCTGAGCTGGAGTTCCATTCGAGATTTGGAACGGATGATCGAAACTGTTTCCGTTTGGAAACGTCGGACGAGACTTCACCACAGTTGCAGAAGTAGTTCTTTTTGCTCCAGAAGGATCGAAAGAGGCAAGTTTCACCGGTTGGACTGGTTTGAAATCAGACACATTCAAAGAATCAGAGAGCGATTCGTTGCTCGCGACACTTTTGGTGGGTGATGTTGTTTTCTCTTCCGTCGATGCAGGGGCTTCGGGAGGCAATTCGCGATTGTGTTTCTTGTTGTACCTTCGAAGACTCGATCTCGGGTTCATGATTCTTGCGGGACTTTTCTTCTCCGGAGAAGTCGTAGCCACGTTCGAAATCTTTGATTTCGTAACGCTTCGGACAAACGGTGACGAGTTGGAAGCTGATTTTCGAGCATCCTCCAAAAGTTTCCTCGCGAGGCTTCGGTTGTCTGTAGGACCACTGGGAAGTTCATCAACAGACGAGCTCCCTTTCGCTTCTTTCTGCATGTTTCGAGCTCTCTCTCGGATCTGTTCTTGTCGAGATTTTGGTTTCTCTTCAAAACGACCGGATCCGGGAGAAACGTGGGATGGAGATTCTAGTCTTAATCCTTCAGGTGCTGTTTCAGAACGCTGTGGAGGAGTTGAATTCGATCTGAATGATGAGTCACCAGATTCCAAAAGTCTATGAGGACTGATGTTGTCGGACGGAGTCGAGGGTGTCGATCGTTGCGGTTCCGGGGCAGGTTTATCCTTCGAGGAACTTCGTTTCCAGCGCTTTTGGAAAAATTTCGCACTGAATTTTGCAAATCCTTTCTCTTCATTGTCCGATGACGATGAACGCCGAGCTTTTTCTTGCACGTGAACCGGCGAAATCTCCGGACGAGTTTCCGCATCAGGAGATTTTGGTTCAGATGTGGTCACTTCAGCAGCCGTTACAACAGGCTCCGATTTTTCAACTTCGAAACGAGCAGATTGATCGACGACAGATTTAACACGCAAACTTTCCCCAGTGAAATATGCCTTCACTTGATGTAAATACGTCATAACGGCAAGCTTGTCGGGAACAGCAAGAAAAACCATGTCTTCTGGCATGATCACGCGAGGAATTCCAAGTTTCTCCCCAGCCTCGAAAGCAATCTGACAATTAACTTTAGTTTCAGTCGGTTTCAATGAGTCGTAGTCGATTAAATCCGGACGAAATTTATGAAAAATTGCACAAAAAGCCATCCCATTCCTCCATGAAGTAGTCATGTTCGTCACTTTTACTCCACGGTAACCACGGGTAACTTCCTGCGCCCAAGACTGCAAATCTTGACTCGGGGTTTCGATCGTATTACTACGTTCCAGCACACGTAAAGGTGGATGCATGGGCTTGTGAGCAGCATCGGATGACTCAGATGCGACAGGTAGCAACTCCAAAGGTTTCAGAGCTTTTCTGTTTCCGATTCCTGAATCTGGCAAGAGGATACCATCACTAGACCTTGGTTCAACGTCCACAGCACGCTCGTGTAAATCGGAAACCATCTGATTCAATTCGGTGGTGAAACTGTTGAGAACTGAGCCTGTCGGAGTGGGAGCACTCACTTCATCGTCATCCTGAATGTCCTCCATCCGAGCAATGTCATACTGCGCAGAACTGACCAAGCTGGCAACTGACATCATATCATCGTCCATCGCTTGCCCTTCTTTCAGAAACAAGCACGATATCGTACAACTAACAACGCTTTCCTTGATCTTCTTAGTCATGGCTTTCAAGACCAAACGATCTTCGTGCTGGCTCATCGTACCGCTCACATACTTGCTCACATTAACATCCAAGGTAGCCAGTGGTTTCTTTCTTCCAGCATCGGACGCATCTTCGACCTGAATTTTCCAATCCTTGTCATCGTAAGAATCTGCACGCGGATCACGGAATAAGGTGATAATCAATTCTTTAAGCTCGGTGGTTGGCCAAGATGCTGTGCCACGCAAGGGATTCGTTAAAGTGGGATGCCACGACTGTACACTGGATTCAACACGTCGACCACGACGCGTCCACACAATACGAACATTCTTTGGTAGCGCCTTCACGCCAGGATCACATTCTATCTCAAGTTCGTGGTAGGCAATCGTGAATTTGAACTTCCCCGCACGCTTATTGTATCGTTGCAGACGCTTCCAAACCAACGACATAGCTGGTTTTATCGTGACACGATTTCCTAGGCAAAACAGAGACGTTTTATTGTCGAGGCTAATGGAACAATCCTTCTCGGGATTCTCACCTAATTATCGACGACCAACGATCACATCACCATCTTATCACTCACAGGTGCTCTTCTAACCGAGCTGGGTATAGAATAACCCTGTTGGTAAAAAGGAAACACAATAATGAAGTACAGCATTTAGAAATATCCGGATTCTGTAGAAAGGTTCCTCGCAAATTTTGGTACACAAGTTCCGCAGTTATGCTTCACGACCACATCCACCGTAGCGTATAGTCACCTTGATCGATCCAAATTTCTTTCCGAAGCTTCTTAAGCATAAGACACAAAAGCTTCGTAGCATGGAAGCACATCGCCTTTTACTGTACTTTACCCTGCCTTTGGGCTAGCCTGTGCATATTCTTAAGCGTAAGTGAATAAAAATCTCTCCCAACAGACGGCTCGAAAAAATTCGCGTAACCAGTGACCATCCTCCTCGAGAATCAATTCACGCTTTTCCGTTTCGTTCTCGATCTTTCCCCCACGTCCATACGTACCTCCCTTTCCTGAAAGAACGCACACACGCTACGGACGTTGCACCGACAGAAAAATGCACTACTCACCCTTATTCTTCGACATTCTGACGAATTTAGCTCGGAAATTGACAGATTACGTTATTAGTAGGCACAGACAATCTCTTCGCTGACTTAAGCAGCGCAGAAAATCTCTCCACGAACGCATGCGGTTAGTCCAAGTTCGATCAACTTCTGGAATCTATCAATTCACCAAAGCACAGCGAAGGGGCCATGACGGATTGCTCTACATAGAGCGTGAACAAATGAAAGAGCAGAGAGTCTGCTGCATACATGGAACGATTGTTCCGGTATGTACCACAGAATCACCTTTTTATGTCCTGTACTCCACGGGGTTACCCTGTAGGCCTCATAAAATGGAAAATGACACACAGCAAGTAATTTCTCCACGCACATTGCCATTTACTTCTTTCTCTAGCAGGTAAAAATTAGCTGACGTTACGCGAAACAACCAACGATCATGAAAAAGTTCGCAAAAAAAAAAAAAAAAAGGAAACAGACAAGTCGGAGGTAGAATACAATGCCTTTTCAGTCTTGCTTCCCGAGGGAAAATTTTTTTCCAGAACAGTAGAAAAAAGGGACATTGAAATACTCAGATAAGAGACAGCGACACACACAAAAAAAAACCATAAGAGCTTTTTAAATGCATGTTTCTTGTCCTCCGTGTCGTTCGGCACAGGGAAGAATAAAACGAAAACCGCGTTCGTCAGACCACAAAAAAAATTTCCTTCGTCAACCAAAAAATTTTGGATACATTGACTCGAGGAAAACTTTCCTCTTAAACTCCCCGTCAACAAGAACAACGCTTGGCAATAGTCCACATTTGGTATGTACAAATTCGATTAATACTGATTAGTCATCAACCCCGATAATCTCCCATCATCATCATCGATCCTTCGCGTCCCCCGCTCACAAAAAAAAAAAAAAAAAAACTGGGACAAGAGAAAAACAGCCACAATTATTCAAACTTACATCAATTCCAAACACAATGGCGTCGTGTTGAAAGGAGAGAAATATAACTATATATAACTCAAAGACATTCAACGCAGGCAGTGATTCAAAAAGTTTTCAGTTCTATATGAGGACATTGGGGGACTAGTTTGAAAAGGAGCATATCCGCCAAATCAAAAAAATAAAAATTTGTTCCTCCTTTCAACAGATTCAATCACAGGTACTAAACTTTTTCATGTGGTATTGCGCACGCGTTTCTCCGAAAAAAAAACAACGGAAAATTTGACCACAAAAAAAAAACATACACGCACAAATGGTTTCACATGCAAACTCGCGCGCACTTCAGCAGCTTTTCATCATAAAGGGCTTCAGGAATTTTTCCAAAAGATGTAAAAAGAAGCATTCCCGAAAAGCTGACACTATATAGCCACAAAAATTCACGACACACCGAAAAAAAAAACACACAGAGCTAGCTGCCCTACAATGTATCGGATTGTTTTCGCTTTTCTTTTCGAGGTATATTTGCATGATGTTCGGGGAAATGGAGCACAACAATTGGGTCAAACATTCAACCAATCAACGCGAAAATGTAAAAAAAAAAAGTCAATACATTATTAAGACGTGCCTGAATGTTTCAGCTCTTCAAAGCTCAATTTAAGAAGCAATAATTTATGGAAAAATCCAAGATCAGTGGCAATTATTCATTATCTATGTGTCAATTCAATCAAAAGCACACTGGACCAGAAATTGCATCAGTTTCCATTTGATACATGAAGTTCTAACACAATACATTCCAATAACAACCCGCAAATAAAGATGACTTGAAAAAATTATTACTAATACAAAGCGTTACTTAAAAAAAAATGCAGGAAAACACTTTGAGTCGTTAATTTTCTACGTTAACTTTTGAACTTAGCGGCGGTATTCAAATATATTCATTGACTTGACGATGATTTATTAAATCATTCGAATATTAATGCAAATTATTTTAGATCAATATTATAACAACTAAATGCAGCATTCATTTCTCCGCGATATTCTCGGGTTGACACGAGGAAAAAAAATTCCGGAGTATTTCTTCGACCAAGGATTTTTTATTTTTATTTTTCTGATGCAATTCTTTATTATATGTAATGGTAGAACGGAAATGCTTGATTGAATTCTGAAACTGCCTTTTTGCTGATGCAATATTTATTTGTCAAGATCATTTTAATGAACGCGGGATTTCGAGCAGGATGATAAATGGGTAAATTTGCGATTAGAAAAGAAGATTTAATTTTGCGTGAATACGGCGAATCATGCATGAATTGTGTTTCATCGCATCAGGGTGTCGGTAATTTTCTTGTCATCATTCTTTCATTCATTCATTCATTCGTTCATTGATTCATTTGAATTCAGCCGTTAAGCACCAACGCGTCCGAGGTACGGTGGACGACGAGATCCCGGTGGATAGACACGATGACGGCCGACTCTTTTTTCTTCTCTCTTCAAATTTCCTTTTTCTTTTTTTCTTTTCAACTCGTTTGCATCAGCATTTTTGACAATACTTGCTTGTCCATGGAGCGCAGGGTTTCAATGTCCATGTCAAGGGCACTCGCCACGTTGCCCATGTCCGTGCCGAAGGACTGAAGCAGGTCAATCAAGTCCATGTTCTTTCCTGTTTCGGGGAAAAAAAATTTTTTTTTCAATAAAAATCCCGTCATCCGAATAATTGACATCATGGTCATGAGTTTGTATTTTATTATTTTCATTTCGAAACTTGTGTAAAAAAAAAAAAATTTGCGATGGAGCAGAAAGAAGCTGTTCTGTGTGAGTAGTTCGTGCTGAAAAAAGATCGGGGTTTGGAATCAGTCCTTGAATTGTTCGGATCGGTATTTCGCAATCACTTTCAAGGCAAAAACTTTTTACGAAATTCCGACATTGAAAGAAAAGAAATGAGTGGAATGGATTGCACATTGTTTCTTTTTTTTAGGCTTTTGGATTCATGTTTGTTCGGTACTTGAATCGATTTGAATATGGCAAAAGTACCGCATTTCCCGAAGAGGAAAATAAATCGCGTCTACAAGCTTTTGTCACGACATTATAATGACTGATGGTCAGCTATAAATAATGAGTCTCATTTGCATTAAATTCTAATATGCAATCACAATTTAAAAAAAAAACCATTTCATCCGATTAAAATTTATGTTGCTTTTATTTTGCGAAAAGTGACAATACATTTTGACAGGGCTCAAAATTTTGAATCGCTCATATTTTTTTATAGGGAAAATACGAAACAACCGAAGCTGTTGCATTCAGAATTCGGCAAGTGGAGGTAAAGGTTTCTGCATGAATTTTAAATAATGAAGAAAATTTGTAAATAATAATAATAATAATTCACAAACCGGTGTAAGGATTGGTCATTGGTTGACACCCGTGGTTGCACATGGGCCAATAGCAAGTGTCGATCAGCCTGTGCTCACAGATGTCGTCATGCAGCAGCCATTTGTGAAGAGTGTTTGGATCATCTAATGACCTTGCTGCTCTTGCTCTGGATTGAGCCAAGTCAGCTGCAGAAAACAAGAAAAAAATTGATTAGAAATTTTCTAAAATAAAATTTCAACTTTTCAAGAAGGGGATAAACTGTCCAAGATTTCCAAGAATTATGTAATGTATGTAATTTAATTTATATCTGAATAATTAATACGCGGGTTTGCTTGCCCAACAAAAGCCAACGAATAAAAAGGTATATAAATGCTGTATACCGTATATTTTAAACAATCTGAAATTTTCTTTTTAAAAAATTTCCAATTTTTAGGAGGGGGATAAACTGTACACGATTTCCAAGAATTAGGCAATGTATGTGATTTAATTTATATCTGAATAATTAATAAGCGAGTTTGCTTGCCCAACAAAAGCTAATGAATAAAAAGGTATATAAATGCTGTATACCGTATGTTTTAAACGATCTGAAATTTTCGTTTTAAAAATTTCAAATTTTTAGGAGGGGGATAAACTGTCCGAGATTTCCAAGAATTATGTAATGTATGTAATTTAATTTATATCTCAATAATTAATAAGCGGGTTTGCTTGCCCAACAAAAGCCAAAGAATAAAAAAGTATATACTGTATATGCGGTATGTACCTAAACGATTGGATATTTTCTTCTTTAAAAATTCAAATTTTGAGGAGAGGCATAAGCTGTCCAAGATTTCCAAGAACCATATGTAATGTATGCAATTATATTTATATCTGAATAATTAATAAGTGGCTTTGCTTGCCCAACAAAAGCCAAAGAATAAAAAAGTACATATACTGTATATACCTAAAACGATTGGAAATTTTATTTTTAAAAATTCCAATTTTGAGGAGAGGAATAAACCATCTATGATTTCCAAGAATTATGTAATTATGTAACTTGATTTATTTATATCTGATTAATTATATCTGATTAATTAATATATATATATATATGCTGTATATACCTGTAGCTGATTGGGACTTCAGGAGCCACAGGGACTCATCCTTGACCGCCTTATTCTCCTCCACTCGGGCTCGTTTCCTCTCCGCCCTGCACTTCTTCCTCCTCTCTCTTCGCCGCCGCCGCCGTTTCTCGTCCCGCGTTTCCCGCCGCGTCTTCCTCTCCTTCTCCTCTCCCTCACCCACAGCCGCCGCCACCGCCGCCCCGACGTCGCCCTGCTGCTGCTGCTGCTGCTGCTGTTTCTTCTTCTCTCCACGCCGAGCGCGCAATTCGCGCTCGCGTTGCCGCTTGCGCCGCCGTTTGCGCTCCCGCCGGCGCCGCTCGCGTTTCCGCTGCTGCCGCTCCAATTTCGTGAGGCGGGAAGGGGATGAGCCGCCGTGCCCGTGGCGCCGCTTGTGGCGGCACGGGGACTTGGCTGCGGCGGCGTGCGTTGTTTCCACGCGGTTGTTGGACATGGGCAGCGGTGGGGAGCCGCCGCTGGCTGCGGGTAGCGTGGCGGCGGCGGCGACGGCGGCGAGACCGCGCTGCTTCTCCACGGGGGCGTCCGCGAGCATGTCGCGGATTTCCGGCTTCATCCTGGTCAGGTCCCTGCATCATCATCGACATCATCAGGATGATTAATTTTATTGGTAATTACTGAGTTAATTGATTGGTACGCTTGGAATCAAATACGACTCTGTCTGCCTTGGAGCAAGAATTGATTCATGTGGGCCCTTTCTTTGGCTGATGCTCGCTGAAAAGTTGAGGCTTAATATACAGGGTGGACTCTCTCTACAACGAGATTCAAGGGACTATAAAATTTTTTTTCGTTGTAGGGAGAATATTGCAGTAGGAAACCTGTACAACATGTGTGGTGAGGACCCCTTGAGACCACAAAAACAATCGTTATAAAAGTGGACTGCTGCTCTCTCTCCAAAGCAAGATTCAAGGAAGTATACAAAACAGTTCGTTTTAGAGAGAATTTCGTTGTAATTTATAATTTTATTTCTTACGAAAAAAATTGTGAAAATACTGCTTTGGGTATCAGAATAATTTGGCACCTGGATGAAGTATATTTTGATATACCTTATGATCATGACGAGCATTATTTTTTTTTTAATCTCTGAGTTTCACATAAACAGTATTTATTTTTTTTTTGCGGATACAAATAATGATAACCATTAGTACCAGGAAAGTTTGGAGACTCTTTTTTCCAGCATGGATATTCAAAAACACGCAATTTGGATAGATATTCCACGTCATACTCGAATGAAAATCAAACTATTGCTTTCTAATTCGCAACAAAATGGACAGAAGTCTCATGACATAAATAATTTTTTGAAGAAAAGGAATCGATCAAAGAGGCTTCACTTCTCTAAATTATTTTAAAAAAGCACAGTACATGAAAAACAAGCAATATTTTCCAAAATTGACAGCGGCCTCTTAAATAAAATATTTTTTAAGGAAAAGAAATAAATCTTGGGTCTCACTTCTTTCAAAATTCTCCCTAAAATATCGAGATGCTTCCTAAAAAAAAAAAAAAAAAAGACAGCAGTCTCTAACCAAGAAAAGAATGTGTGTGTGTTGTTTTTTTTCTTCAAATAAAATGTGCTATAGATCGCAGGATCTCACTTCTTTTTGACGGAAGGCGCCTGTCGGAAGCCGGCGGCGGCGGAGTGCGAGTACTCCATTTGGTAGTTGGTGGGCAGCAGGGCCGCCAGTTTGTCCATCGACGGCCGCCGGTCGAACTTGTCGTGGTCCACGTGGTGCTCGTGGTGGTTGTGCTCGTGGGGCTGGTGGGCCCAGCACTTGAGCGCCTTGGGCAAAGTGATGTTCCTGATGGACACCTTCACCCAGTCCTTGGACGTCAGGATCATGTGGTTCACGCAAGCCGGCGCGAAAACTGCACTGCAAAATTCACGCAGAAGAAAAGAAGAAGAAAAATAAATTAATATTTTACAACTTATTCCTGCGTCCATCCGATTCATTATAGAAACATATTACAGAAACAGAAAATCACCAAGGAACCTCTCTGTTCTATGTGATGGGAATCAGATGCAACCACAAACCCCATCAAAACCTTATTTTGAAGAAACTTTCCTCAGACCCAATATATATATATATATATATATAAACTTTGCTGGAAAATAAAAAAAATTGTAATTTAATTCAGAGCATAATTAATTTAATGCATGCAATTTAATACATTCTGACAAAACCTTTACCAAAATAAATTTTCAATGTGCTTATTTGGATTCATTCAGTACAAAATCCGGAAATCAACAGAAATTAATTTCTCCACCCAAATACTGTATAACCAAAGCCCCTGTAATATATAAAGCTTTCAAAATTCTGTGGCTTATTTGACAAGCCAAAGCAAAAACTGTGCTGAAAGAAAAATTGTAAATTAATTCAGAGTATCAGCATATTCTCATGAGAACTATACCAAAATTAATTTTAAAATGAGCTTATTTGGATTCATTTGATACAAAACCCGGAAATCATCAGAAATTAATTTCTCCACCCAAGTAAAACCAAAGTCCCTGCAATTCAAAAACCTCTCCAAGTAATTTTTTCTCTCCTTTCTGGGTAATTCTGTTCATATTCCACTCATAAAGGTTCAACTCTGATACCTGCCGTGACGGGTAATGAACTTTGCAAAGAACCCCCTTCCAAACACACACACACAGGGATACAATACAATCGTTATCTGCCCACTGACGTGACATCCACCACAAATTGGGTTTCCCCCCGCCGGCGTTCGCGGCCGCCACCAAACTCGTCATCATCGCGCTTGAAAGGAGACCGCCGCCTCATGAATATTCATCTCTTTTCTTCCTCTCGAAGCCCAACGTATCCATCACGTGTGGGAAGAACAATGCGACAAATTTCGCCGACAGGCCTTGGAAAAGGAGATGCATCGGGATCTTCACTAAAGTATCTTCATTTCCCCCCACTGAACCGAAATAAGAATAATAAATATTTAAAAAAAAACACAAACCCCTTAGCCAAAACCCGGAGTCTTGGGTGTACACTACAGTATATTAAACGCAGTAAATATACTGTCCGCGACTTCGAGACTTTCCTCTTCATTCCATAGATGTCGCCTGCATTAAATTGTAATTCATTTATTTTAAATAAATAAACAATTTTGCTTGCGATTGTGAATTGACGTCGTCACAATGATCGCAATAAGGGAGTAAATTTTTTCTTTTTTTGCGTGAGTTACTGTACTTCCTTTCCTTCCAACAGATCCTAATTATTTTTTCATTGAGGAAATTAAATGGAGCTTTCTGGTATTTTTCTGGGTGTATACTAAAAGTTTTGGCTGCTTTTATTCAAGATTTAACATCATCAAACAATATCATGGTTTTCAAATTACAGTATTTACTTGAGTACCCTGTGCCATCCAGTAAGGCACGCACAGGGGTTTTTCAGCTGAAAATTTGGCTAAAATTTTATCCCCAAGTAAGACGCGCACCCCATTTTTAGGGACTCTAAAACCACAAAATTTTGAAAATAAAAACCAAAAATTCGACTTTTGATGTGAATTGAACATGACTCTGATCAATTTTCAAATTTTTCCGTAAAAAAAAAGGTTTTCTTGGTACATTTGCCACACATTTCTCCATTATAATCAAGTATAATTAATGCACAACTTCCTAAAACTTCTTGAAAATTGTGTACCTGCTTATGATGCGCACCCCTTTTTTTCTTCTGAAATTTGAGAAAAAAGGTGCGCGTGGTACTCAAATAAATACGGTACTAAACAGAAAATCTAAGTTTGCTCAGAATTCTTCAAACCTTTTTACAGCTTTGAATCTTTGGAACTGATAGAACTGTTTGAAGTACTGGTTGATTGTCAAAATTTCAACAAATTTTCTAAATCAAACACTCGCTACATCTGGAAATTGTTTTCCTCTCTTGCTGACATAAAAATGTCTTCATTTTAAATGCAGTACATGCTGTCCGCGTCTCCGAGACTGTCACCTTCATTCCATAGATGTCGCTGCATTTATTTTCTGCATTTTTTACGCGGGATAATAGAATAGGGATATGCATGGATTGTTTTCTGTGTGATTTTGACCTTGTATTGTTGCAATCATTCAATTCAGAGAGTAACTTTTATTTTGTTGCATATATGCGTTATTTTTCCTCCAAAAAATTTTTGATTAATTTCTTTTGAAATGTATAATTTTTTTTTTGCCAGATGCACTGGAAATCATGGATGCATTCATTTGAAAATCTCAAATCAACTACTGATGTACTTTACATGTAATAAATTTCCAATTAATAGCCTAAAAATGTGAATTTTTCAATATACTTCAACCATTCACCTTTTTGAATCAGTGAAAAAGAAGAAAGCATTCAAAAGACAGCTGCATAGTCTAAATGAATTAAAAATTGAAAAATTACGCATCCACATCAACTGGACAGTTTTGAAATACGTTGAAGACAATTTTGTGGTCTTGAGCACAGCTGGTCTTTTTGGCCATTGGTTCATTAGAACTCAATAATTTCGCATTATATGATCAAATTTTATGTAGTACAACTTCAGGAATACTTTATGTTTGGTTGGGAAATGATGGATCAAGTTGAAACTTTCCACACATATACCTTCAAAACGTAATTTCTACCATCCATCATTGGTGATCTTTCAAAATGAAGGCTTATAGGAAGTAATAATATAAAAAAATGAATATTTTTTAAAAGGCAGAATTGGGCTGTAAGAATGTCCAACAAAGAAGATGAAAAACTTTTTAGAG
>CAJPEX010003439.1:0-28942 GCA_905338405.1 Notodromas monacha
CATGCTGGCTGTCATTGTAGGTGTCCGTCACGATTTTTCCTCTCTATGCGGATATAAAAAAGTAATACGAATAAAGTAATTTGACAATCTGACATATTCAGACTTTAATATGCTTCTGTTTCGAATGTATAGTAAACGAATATACGCATGCAAAATAGTATATGGGAATTAAACTGTATTTCGGAATTTTTTTTGGTATCTGTCCCTGGTTTAAAATCAAGCATGAAAACAGAGTAGTTTGGATTTAAAAAGAATGAATTTGGAAACTGTTTTCTATGAATTCAAAAAAAGCCACGCGTTTGTTTTTCTCATCGTGGAATGACCAGATTACTTCAGATGAAGTATAATTTGTCAAATCGTGCGTCTTGCTCATGTTTTTAACCTCTTCCAGTCCTTCGAGCCTTTCCTTGATTATTTCAGAAATGAATGTTCTAATTTTTGTTTTTTGTTTTCCTTTGATTGATGAATGAGGATATGCAAACTACGATTGTGTCTCAACGATCCACCAACCTGGCCTTGCACCCCAGGCAAAAAAAGGGTCAGGGTAAGAATCGAATCTATCAATGTCACTGGCCCCAGGAAAAGCCTTTGACTGGTCCGCGCCCAATGGAACAAATGAAAAAATGGAATGTTGCACTGAAAAGGACGACGTATTTTTACAAGGCTGGGTCCAAAACACACCCAGGCATTAAAAACCGGATGGTACCAGAAGCAACGGGTTCTTTTGGAAGTTGCTGGATATTTTTTGTGGGGGAGAGGGTTCCTATGTACCCCAGGCAAAAAAAGGGTCAGGGTGAGAATCGGATCTATCAATGTCACTGGCCCCAGGAAAAGCCTTTGACTCGTCCGCGCCCAATGGAACAAATGAAAAAATGGAATGTTGCACTGAACTCCTGGTGCATAAAAATGTTCCGACCCAGGTTTTGTGTGGGTCCGTAATTTTTGGCCTACCATGGTCTTCGTTGCCCAAGAAAACCTTCAACGACCTATAAAAAACACCCCCTCTCCCAAGGATACAAAAAGGAACATTCTCTTTACACGTGGTGTCATTTGAAAAGTGTTGAGAATCTTCACAGTAAAGGTAAATTGGGCAATGATTAATTAGTCTGGAATATTTCAAGCAAGTAGACTCAGAGAAAAAATATGCAATTTTCAAATTAACATATCTAAGTGCAGAATATATTTTTATGTAAGAGTGTTTACATTAGGTTTTAATTATTGGCAAAATTAGAGCCACATCCCTCACAAATAATTCTGATAATGTGCATTCAGACGTATTTTCTGTAGACTTTTAATCCTTAACCAATATATTTTTATGTAAGAGTGTTTACGTTAGGTTTTAATTATTGGCAAAATTAGAGCCACATCCCTCACAAATAATTCTGATAATGTGCATTCAGACGTATTTTCTGTAGACTTTTAATCCTTAACCCATTTTAATTCTAGCTTCTATGATAATGTAAAAATACGCTTGTTAACAAACAATGGTTTACAATGAATTCTTGTTTTTGGGCCGTCGCGCGAAAGCTGCAATGTTGAATGAGTTAATTTATAACGAATTTATTGTTAAATCAAAGACCTTTTTACTGGTCCCAATTAGCTTCTTTTCAACAAGATTCAACTGTATTGAGTCAATATATGTGATTTCAAAGTCAAGGATTTTCAAGATGATGCTGACAAATTTTTGGATCCAGAATTATAGGCAGGATAAAAGACGTAGCAAATGCCTTAAATTGTTCACAATTTTGTGGAATTTACATTGGCTGTTATGTCCCAGTCATTCATTTAGATTTTTAATTTTTAAAATTGGTGGGACAGATACACTCTTATTCGGGTGGTGAATTATTGAAAAATACTCAGTAAATTGAAATCTTGGATGAGATTGGGATAAACATGTTCCTTGAGGGAATTTTGAAGTAAAAGAGGGGGTATATGTCATGAGGACATCATATGAACTACATTACTTTATCTAAAAAAAAAGTTGAAAAGATCAACTATTGAAGACTTGATAGTACAGCACCGTTCTTTGGTCGAGGAACTTGATTATTTCCTACATCTATTAGTGAAGTGCACTCCCATTGAATGTCTATTTTATCCGAAAACCCAAATATACCGTCAGCTGAGGAATTTAGAAATAGATGGCATGACTAACCTGTTTCAAATGGTTGATAAAAGCGTATCGCTGTTTCTTTTTTAACTTGGAAGCAATTTTTTTTATGGACTGAGGTTCATTGCATTTTGTATGTCTTGACAAACTTGTGTTGATGGACTCTCTATAACGATTTTGGTATACAAATAATTTTTATTGTTTGCATAATTTTAACCTTATGTTGAAGAGGGGTTCTTGACAACGAGATTCCTTGTGCAGTGAATTTATTTTGCTGGCTCATTGAATTCCATTGTAGAAAGAGTCCTGTCTCTAATTCTAACCATTCAAGAAAAAAAATGATTCAGCTATTTCCTATACTCTAAGTCAAAAAGAAGTTTCTAGAGAATCTGGTGTCATTCAATTTCATGTACTGTCCAAAAAAGTTATTTTATATGGATCATGCTTTCTGCCCTTTTTGCTGGTTGTTGCAGAATTCCATTTCGGGAATTTCTATTTCCCAATGAGATCATTTTTTGATGTTCTTCAAATAGTTTTTTCCTCGGGATGTCAATGTATGTTCGTATCAACAGCCTAAAGCAAGCCACTTAATGTCCCTGGCGTGTTTTTATTTCCTAAAATTTGTTCGATTTTTTTACTAATAATGAATCCGTTTGTAAAAATATTAATCTTGGCTGAACTCAGACTTGAAATTTTAAAATTAATTTTGATTTCATGTTTTTTTCACAGATCATCGTTGAGTTGTAATACAGTATATGTGATATACTAATAATGAATCCGTTTGTAAAAATATTAATCTTGGCTGAACTCAGACTTGAAATTTTAAAATTAATTTTGATTTCATGTTTTTTTCACAGATCATCGTTGAGTTGTAATACAGTATATTTGATGTCAAATTAACTTTTATTATTGCAAAAATTTATTTAATTGGGTTTATGGCGTTTTAAACTTGAGAAGGCAAGTCATGAACGTTAGACTGGTTCTTTTGTTTGCTGTTAAATTCGGATTTTCCCCTTCTGTTTCTCTACTTTTGGAGTTCTTGGTTGTAGTAATGTAAAGTACTTGCGAAGGAAAAAAGTAAAAAAAGGAAGCTGTTGTGTTGAGTGGTTATGAAGACCCAAGTTACTTGAAAATGCAAAAGGATCAAGACAAAAACGGCTTTGGGTATCTCATACTGTATCAGTTCAAAAAAGGAATTCCCAGAACTTTCTGAAGTATTCTGTCCTTGCCAGGCTTGACAGCAATCAAAAATCTTGGGTTTCAAGAAAGGATCAAGACAAAAACGGCTTTGGGTATCTCATACTGTATCAGTTCAAAAAAGGAATTCCCAGAACTTTCTGAAGTATTCTGTCCTTGCCAGGCTTGACAGCAATCAAAAATCTTGGGTTTCAGCTCTTGCATTTTTAGGGTGATTCGAGGCTCCTTTGATCTGCCTGCATCAATAATAGATGGTCATCGATAAGCTGGAAAATTCCCATCGGGGCAAAAAAAAAAAAAAGCGTCACCCTGAAAATCAAGTTTCCAAACACAACATTGTCAAATAATTCTCCTGTATACAGTCTTTTAAGGTTGCAGGCTCTAAGAAATCACCATGTCGCCAAAAAACGAAGAATACAGGCAGAAAACTGTGAAACCCTGACACCATGAGATAAAATCGGCAGCCGTCTTGAATGCCCGGCCTGCCCAAGAATCAAAGGATTTTTTTCGGCCCTGTGGATGGCCCCCTTTTTTTTTTTGAGGGGCGGGGGTCCATAAAACCCTTGGTGGATAGAAATGCCAAATGTCGCAAACTACCTGCCTGTGTGGTTTTCTTGAAGCCCTGCTCAAAGTTGTCTTGCTTGAAATACAGTATTTTCATGAACTTTCTGCTTTTCAATTCTGGAGCTTCTCGTGAAATAACGATAATTCCTGCGTGTTGTTGAATATTACTGGATAAACCGGAAAATTAGGATCAATTTTTGGAATGGTTCATGAAATTATTGAGGATTAGAAACATTATTTGAAAACTTCCGATTATTTGAGGTGGTTAATCGGAGAAGTTTCAACTGTCAAGATTTCTCTGCTGAAAAATTGTTTTTGTTGTTGTGGTTTATCCTGATGTAAGAAATGCATGCGTCTACAATATATTTGATTTTTCAGCATATCCCGACGAAATGTTTGGTCAAATTAGAAATTTTTATGACACCCTTGTTGAAATTTCAGTGATACTTTTCTCCTCTCGGATGAGGAAATTCTGTCATTCATAGAAAATATCCCTGTTAAAAATTGAGAAATCACATTAAATTTTAGAAATAACCCTTCGAAAATTAGCCTCGCCCTGTCCATTAACTCGGAAACGTAACCGATTGAAATATGAGATATTCAATTTATTTGATTTAAAAAAATTCATCTGTATCTTGAACTATATCCAGAAATTATTCATGCTTGAAAACTCGATCCCTGATGGTTTTTTTTTCTTCGTAATGAGACTTTCGTGGAATGCTTTTGTCTGCGTCAGCTATTATTTTTTTTAGTTTTTATTTTCTTCAGCTACACTTTTATTTAAGTTGTCAACTGTATACGCGAAAGAAAGAAAAAGCGCCTAAAAGGTCCTTATTCAGCGACACTTAAAGCGCGAGTTTTTTTTTTTTAACGGTCGCAGTGGGGAAGAGAATGGAGTGCTTCGCGAACGAAAAGGACGAAGAAGAAGAGGAGGAGGAAGAGGAGGAAGAGGAAGAAGAAGACGACGAGGAAGGCGGCTCCAGGGACGACGACCAGCCGTCGCCGCCACCGGCGCCGCCGCCGCCGCCCCCGGAAACCTACCGCCGCGGCAACTTTAAAGTCGGCACGCTGTCCTTGCGGGCCCTGCAACGCGACATGGACCCGCAGGGCCAGGTGTCCCTATCCCTGACTGCGAGGACCCGCAAACGGCTCAACCAGCAGCACAAACGACGAGTCAAGGCCTCGTCTGCTTTGGCACGTGCCAATAGCACGGCCAGTGCCAAAAGTGCGCAGAGCACTCAGAGTGTGCAGACTGCCATCAGCAACTTGACGTCTTCTGCTTCCTGGCGAGGTTAGTTCAATTTTTTTTCATTTCTGAAAAAAAAAAATTCAAACCCTACAAACATTAAAATCGTATCCAAGGTCCGAGTTGTCATTCTTTCAAGGAATCCTTCCATTTCATGCTGGCTGCTCAACATGCGGCCCGTGTGTCTATTTTTCGAAAAGGGTTTTACAGTATTATTTTTTTAAGCCGGGAGAAAAAATGAGAGAGACGAGGAGTTTATTTATAGAGAAATTGTCAAACTGTCCCTTCGAGGCATGGTTGCTGTACTCATTCAAATTATGTAGGATTATTCTAAGCACGAGATCCAAAAATCGATTTAAAAAAAAAAGAACTACGTTATTTAAAACGGTGTGTCATTTGCCAAGATTTAGACCACTTCCGGAATCTGAATTCCAAGCTGATGAATTGACTTGAAACCATTTTTATTACATAATAGTGGAAGCTTGAATTGAAGAAGCTTTTTATATCGTGGAAATTCACTAAAAAAAACTGACCGTTTTCAGTGTGAAACGGTACTAAATTCGCCGAAAAATTTGCTCCATCAATGTTTCCATGATCGAGTGAGATGATGCAATGCAATCCCAACTTTTTGCTAAAATTCCCTACTACTGCATTTTCCGTAAAATAAACTGGATTTTCCAGCAACGGCACATTCCTTTGAAAATGATCTGCGGTATGTAAAATACCCATCAAAGCTTCAAAAAGGGCTAGCAGAGCTCATGAAGTTACAACAGAAAATTTAACAAAGAATGAAAGTCTCGTTGAACAAGTAAGTTTTAATCCGGATTTAAGTGCAATTTAATGCTGTCTGGAATTCTTGAGAAGACAATCAAGTATATTTTCTTGACGGGCACTCCGTAGAATTCCTTTTACAGTATCCTACAAATATGATCTATTACAGTATTACTTTTCAAAATGTTCGTATTCAAAGGAGAAAATCTCTCGATGGCGAATCGAGTGCAAAGTTAAAAGGAAATATCCTCATCGAAATTTTCAGTTCAAGGGCACAGGAGTGAGAGTCCTGATTTATTTTGGAAATACTGAATTTAAAAAGGTTGAACCGGAGAAGGATAAAAACGAATCGAGTGCAAAGTTAAAAGGAAATATCCTCATCGAAATTTTCAGTTCAAGGGCACAGGAGTGAGAGTCCTGATTTATTTTGGAAATACTGAATTTAAAAAGGTTGAACCGGAGAAGGATAAAATCAACTTTACTGATTAAAAAAAAATCAGATTCGTCGTTGGTTTTATTTTTCTGATGAGAGTCTTCCCAATTTCCTGTAAAAAAATTGGAGATGCGACTAATGTCGAAGCCGTCTTATTTTCGAATAAATGCGGCGGTTTATGTTCGAAGTAATCCTCATCTTTTTTTCTTTTTTTTAACTGATGGCCTTCAATAGCCGTCGACTTCGCAGATTATTCAATCCTTAAATTAAACAGTTGCTTCTTGTCATCATCCTTCGATCCTCAAATTTGCCACGGTTCCACGATTCGTGATAACTATCGCAAAATAATCCTCTTCGCGAATGATCCGTATCGCATGTTTTTCGAATCATCCCTGGCTGAGCAACGTTGCTGATTCCTTTCATTGATCAAACTGCTTTCCGCGCGATTGATGATTTCAAAGCCATTCCCTCGTCCCAGTAATGGATGACGAAGACCCCGAAGTACCAAGAGCCACGGAAAACTTGGCTCAACGTGTCGCAAAATCCAGAGCGAAAATCCGGGATTGTGGGTTTTATTATCGAGCAGTCTGAAAAAGATCGACTCTTTCTTTTTATAGGTGTCTCTTTGTTATGCGTCATTTGCGTCTGTGAACAAACTGGTTGTCACTGAAACAGTTTCCTGTGTCGAGCCATTACGTGCTGGGAAAATCTTCAATTTTTTTTTTGCCAAAGGAGTAAAAAATGTGTTTCCCAAAAATATTATTTTTGTCGCGAAAACTTAACTATTTTTACGCTATGAACACGGAGGAAATGGCAAGCATTGAACGGTCATGCTTGAAGAAGGTTTGAAAATAATTAGTGTGCATAGATATGCAAATGCAAATGAGTTGGTCCTGAATTCGCCTTAAAATCCCACATACAAACCAAACAGCACTAAAGTATTAAAATGCGCTTTAAAACAGGTACATAAAAAGTATGCATATCTTCAGATACGTCCGCGTGCAAATGCAATTCAAGTACAGTATAAAAAAAATCTCTCCCAAAAAAGGTTTAGTTGATCAAGCAATTTGGAGAGAAACTTTGATGAGAAATCATGTAAGGTTAACAAATTATCTCAGAGCTCTGACATTTCTGACATCAATGAAAATTGAAAATGTATTTTCATTGAATTTCAAGAGTCCCAAACCTTTTTGGAGCTCATTTAATGCTGGGCATAAGAAAAGAAGATGCTCTAGTGATGCATCAACCAATGTATACTGCAAAAATTACACTACTTAGACTCTAATTTGTCTTTGAAAAATGAAAAAAATGGCTTATCAACTACAGATATTCTCAAATGTTGCAAACAAAATTTAGGAGAAAGTCTAGAAAGGCGTAATCCGCATTCTGGTTGCTTTATGATTTCTAGAAATAAATGTTCATCAAATGCTAGAATAGGGCTTTTTAAAATTTTCCAAAAGTTCAATTTTCCTGTGGAGGCCGGTGAAAGAAAAACCAAAAAAAAATGTCCACTGGATTAAGCGTTGGTCCTTTATATCCTGCATGTAACAATTTAAAAAAAAAAAAGAGGGGGGGGGAGCTTCTCGAGAGGTACGTCTTATAGTTGTTGAATGCCATGAAGAATGAGCATAGGTGATGATTGATCATACGCAATGTGGGACACGCAGTAGAATCCTTGAGATCCGCTGTTGGTTGTGCGTTAAATCACTGCAAATGTAAACAAGGGGGGTTGGTTTCGGTCCGACGGATTTATGGCGACCGCCTTATTCAAGAGCCACGAGAAGAATAAGAACATGGTGTTTTCTAAAAAGATTTCCATCTCTTTCTTTTTTTTTTTTTCCTGCTACAGCACTATATATATATATACGTATGTGTATATATATTTTTTTTCTTCCGGTTTTTGACTCGAGTCTAGAAGGTTTTGTTTTTCGCCGCACGGAGATGAAGCCCAGTTTCATTTCCACCGCCAGCAACTTTTCTCTCTGCGCTGGCCGACGACTGTCACTTCCTAGTGTTCTTCTCCGGAAATAACGGGACCTTGCTGCAATTCATCTCTTGGGGTTTTTCCTTTTTTTCCCCCTGATCCGGATTTTAAAATTTTCCGTTTTTTTTTTCCTCGAGCAAAGGAAAGAGAGAGAGAGAGAGAGAGCTGCTGATGAAATTCTGGAGTTTCGTCTCAGCAGTTTTTCCAAACTCGAGGAAGGATTCGTATATATAGAGTACATATGTGTGTATGTTTCGCACTCCGAGGAGGAAAGCAAGTATTTGCTGTCTCCCGAGGACGGTATTCATTTCGCAAATATATACGGATCCGAGGATACCGAGATTGATTTAAGTGAAATCTCGTTACAATGCATTTTTTTATTTAGGAACCAAGCAGAAATCCTGTTTAACGGAAATTTGTAGCGTAATTTAGAGATTGATAGACGGGAGATTCTCTCGAGAAATCGCCACCCTTATTTTTCGGAAATTGTTGACCTGTTCAGTCAAATCAGAGTAATTTTTCGGCGGAGGCACAAAATTTTCAAGCAAAATAAAACTGTCCATCAGAATGACGTATTATCTTGTAACAGAAGTAATGAAGCTTTTTCAATGAAAATACAGTTTTATTCCAGAAGCGGAGTTAAAACCAATACATTTGCTGGATATGTTCATTTGAGTACGTTTTTTCCCCTTATTCTGATATACAGTACTTAATTTGTTAACGATTGAGAGAAATATTCTTGAAGTCCAATACTTCGAATGAAAATTTAAAAATTTTCAGAAAATCAACTCTAAATCAACACTAAATATGGACGATGTTTGTTGCCATTAAGAATTTTCGAGTTTCGTCTGCAAAACAATTGTTATGCTGCAAAATACGTTGATGTAAATCAGTTGGTCTTCTTTATCCACGTTCACTGGAATCAAACTGAAATTGTATGTAACATCTACGGTTTTTACTTTTGAGATTGCAGTTTAGAAAAAAATGAGCCATGATATAAATCATCATCCTGTCGAATATTTTATGCCAGAGAAGGGTCATAATTCACTAGCTTCATTTATTCGGTGTTGTATCAAACGTTTTTCGACGGTTTTCACAGCAGGGTCTGAATTTGCTCATTCATTTATTCGCCACATTTTCCACCAAAAGGGGACTTATTCCAATCTGACGAATTCCGGAACTTTATAAACATGAAAAGCTTTCAAGAGGATTTGTGGAAATGTTTGGGTTCGAAAGAATTCCTTGGGTTGCTGGAACACCCTTCATGTGTCCATTAGTTCTTCCTACATTTGCGGCCATGAGGACTCGGACATCGGAAAAGACAATTTCCTTGATGGACTACTTGGGTGATGCCGAAAGGGGCAAAAAAAAAAGAGAGGGGTTCTCTTGTTGAGAAGATGGAAAGTTTTTAGGCTTTCTCACAGAGAAACAAAAAAGGGGAAGGGGGAAGAAAGGAAGATGTTCCTTGATGGTGGTCATTAAGGGGCTGGATTTGTGTCCCAGATCCCTTTTTATTGTTCCCGAGGCACTGATTGAACTTGCTTATGTTGTGAGGAAGAAACAGGGCTTCCCGAAGACACCGTCTGACTCAAGTGGAGCCATTTTTTCCTGAGTTACAGACCATTGAGAGACTCTCATTGAGTTACTTTTTGATGATTTATTTCCCCCCCCGCAATTAATTTACTCAAAGTGATGAAAGCAGCGCCATCTAGATTAAACCCGTCACGGCTCTTCATGTTAAAAGACAGACTTGAATTGTGGGAAACATCAGTTAAACCTTATCAGATTGTGAGTAATAAAATAAAAGTTTAGAAAATAAAACTCTTGCTCTACTTACTCATCCATCTTCATTGATTTATTTATTTTATTCTTTTCTCTTCCTATATACAGTCAATATGAAGATTGCTGATATTTTGTTTTCAATGTCAGGGAAGGAATGGGTGTATGCATACATGTCAGATGCCCAGTTGTATTTCATGCATTGTATTTTCTTTAATTTTGGTTATCCATTTGCGCTCTGTTTCCTACTCTGAAGTGGTTAAATGTCTTTGAGTGAATTTGGGTTGGGTGGGGAGGGGGTTTGGATGTGGAAATCTTGATTGAACCTTGTGAATGCTCAAAAGCAACAAGTAAAGTGTTCTGTTCATTCATTCATTCATAAAACTCTGCTGTCACCTGGGTTTTGGCCAGGGTGAATCACACACTAGTTCAAAGTTGGTATATTTCACTTGTTTATGCAAATCTAAAATAAGAAACCTTTTAAGGAAGATCAGATAGAGATGACCTTTCAATGATAGGGATTTGCTTGGAAGGAATGTATGACCTTGGAGGTCAGAAAACGGGTTTCCTTGAAAGGAAGCCATGAGAATTTGGGTGATTCCGAGTTCTTGCAGACATGACCAGAGGTAATGGTAAACCATTTTAAGGTTGTTTTGAAAATTTTTCAACACAGATTACCTTGTCACTTCCATTGGTATTTTTATTTTGTTGGAAAATCGAATGCATGTTTTTTCATTTTGTATTTTTTCGCTTGTCAAATTTCATAAAAACTATTTCAACTTGCACAATGCCTAAAAAAATGAGTATGTGAGATGCAGCCTTAGATGAATGTATATCTGTAAATTATTTCGCCACTCTCAGTAGTATTTATATTTATTCTTCGGGTCCTGAAACACCAGTTAAAGATATTCACATGATCTTTTCTTTTCCATTGGTCGTTTTCTTTGAGTGAAAAATGAAACCCGACTTTTTAAATTAGTCAGTGCTTGCTTGTCAAATTTCTTAGAAACTATTTTGATTTGTTCCATTATAAAAATTTAGAAAATTCAAGATGCAAGATGAGTTGATTTCACAGTATCTGTGCATCATTTTGCCATTTTGTTTGCATTTTTTATTTATTCTTTGGATCATAAAATTGTTGTGAAATGTTCTTTCCTATAAAAACACAAAATGTTTTTCTTAAAATGTACAGTAATTTAATATCGTTAAATTTATTTTGATGAATTTGATGGGTTCTAACTATGTCTCAAAATTTTTCAACTTATTTTAAACCTCCGTCATTGATCGTTATCCCGTCAAAACCATGGTATTTCAATTGATTGATTCATGCTTGTTCTTGCCTGGTGTTGAAAAAATGGTGAAAAATATGTTTATTCACAGTACTTTACTGGCTGCATCGCGTGAAGATCTAGAGAATATTTCTTTAACTTAATTTATTTTCACGATGCTTTTCAAATCCAAAGCCGATTTTGAAGCCGAATGTTCGGCGAAATGGACTTCAAAGCGTTGTGTGGTGAATTTGATGTTGCGTCGATTTTGTTTGTGTCTCTAATCGGTATCCCATTTTCGAAAGAGGAACAAGTTCACAATTTCAGCGTACTTGAGACTCGATGACCTCGGCCTCCAGCAGGGGTTCATGGTACACAAGAGCCCCATTATATGCGGACTCGTGTATATCAAGAAACCTCACCCCGGAAGTGGAGGTCTTCGTTGGCGAAACCGCTTGAGCAAATTGGGGAGAGAGAAAAAGCCATTAGTCTTTGCAAACCGAGAGGCATAGCCGGCAGAAACAGTTGGCACTGAAACATTTCTGCCACACACACACCCAAAAAAAAGTGAGGAAAATGAAGGTTTTTCTGCAGGAGGCCGATAAGCTGGCGTAATGTTTCACACTCAATTTCCCGCACCAAGAGGGCGGCCCTACTATTGATTCCCTTGGGCTTCCCTTTCCAGGCCATTTAACCCCCAGTGTGAGTCCCTGCTGATTTTTTTTTTGCCTGTGTGTGTATGCCTTTCTTGCGTGAATCCACGTGCGGAAATGAGATTCCTGCAAAGTTTCAGGGCATCGTGGGGGGTTGAAGGAGGAAAGTATGGAGCTTTATGAGCAATGGAAGACTGACTGCAGAAGAGTCAAATGACACCTATATAGGACTTGCACAAAACACGTGTACGGAATAAAAAAAAATTGCTGTGTATAAATCTCGATTCCGAAAAAAAATAAGAGGGGCTGGTTCCCAAGTTTTGTCATATTATCTTTTTCGAGCTCCAAATCTTCTCTCAAAGTTTTTTTTTTTTACTGCTGGTATTTCAAGTGTATACGAAAAACAAATGTTTTAAGTGAGCATCACATCCTTTGGTGAAGGGATAAATTTAAATTTCACACGTGCATGATGTTTTACAACTTTACTTGCCGTCAAATTTGAAATTAGTGATTGACAATTTCCAAGATCTTAAGATTGTTTTCGATGAAAAAAATGCAATCTTTGGCTGGAATTTTTTGTTGACGTGATATTTCTGTTGATGACTGGAAAGCTGACTATACAAAGGCTGGTGTTGGGATTACATTTTGTGGAAACGTAAAGAAATATATATAAAAAATACACATAGTCAACCGGGCTATGGCTGAGATTTTCATGAAAAAAAAATTGTATATATTTTGTGGGATTGACAATTGTTCAGAACCACAAGTCGAATAACTCCTTCTTTTAAAGTTCCAGCACATATTTCATGATTTTCAATGTTGGTCTTCGCTTTTTCAAATTTAATTATTTGAGTAAGCATTATATATTCTACAAAGCTTTAGCTTTCTTTTTGAAAATTTCTTCCTTCCTCTTTTTTAGTCATTTCCGTAGGAATGATGTCTAAGTTTTTGGCTTCTTTACTTTCATGTTTGTTGATTTCTATGTGTGTTCGTTGAAATTTCATTCAAACATTTTGATTCAACCAATTAAATACTCATGCCTGCATGATTTTGATTCAGTTTGATGCGTTTTTTATTTTGGCAATTTTTTTATTTTCAGAGGGAAAAATATTTCTTCTTGGCAATTCAAAGCGTGAATTAACCTTTTTTCGATAGGGAAATCAATTTCAAGCCCATTGATTTGGAAATTGACTCGGACAAGATTAATTTCAGATGCCGGTTTTCAGCCGACGGTTATTTCTGTGAAAGAGATCCAAATGCGATTTGCAATTGCACATTTTCTGTACATTTGGCAGTTGTGCTGTTTTAGGATTTTGAAATGAACGGCATTAAAATCTTTGAGGTAACGAACTTCATGTCTGTATATGTGCCAAAAAACCCAGATTTCCTTGATTATTTATGGGGATATGTCAACTTTTTCTGTTAGTCCAAGGAAATATTCTTGATAAATGCAAAAAAAGTTATTATTAAATCAGCAGATGATAATTTGATTTCAGTGTAAAGGAACAGTTTTACTTATTTTTAAACCGCCGTTTTAGAAGTACATTCATGAGGAATCTTTGTTGTGGCACCTTTCATTGAATGATATTTTTTTATTCATAGTTGAAGTTATTTATAGCATAAAGGGGGTTTTTTAATTTTGCAATTTCTCTTGAAAAAAGTCTGTTATCATTTAGCATTGATCATTCAGCATCAGGTGTACAGTAAAGTTACTTGATTATTCTCTTGTGCATGGAAAGAATCCTTGCGTCTTGCTTATCTCTGGGCTGTGTATATTGTGGTTTATGTATGAAGTACAATAAAAGGCTCTTTTCGTCTTGCGAAGACTTTTCAGAGTGAATTCCTTTTCGCATCTACTCGATAAAAGAGATACACAAATCTAAACTTAATCAGAATAAGGATATGGATAATTTTCTAGCATTTGAGCATTCATTGATGGCGGCAAATCCCGGACATTTACGATCCGAATCTTCAGAATCAGACATTTTGGCTATGTTTCGTACTTACTCGAGTTGTCGAAAGTCCTGAAACTTTTTGTTTAAAAATTCAGTACTCCCCCAGAAAGGGTTTCGTTTCTATTTATTCTCGTAAATTGAACCTAGTATATATTTTTTTTTACAAGTGATTCCCACCTTAAGTGACGTTTGAGTTACGACTGCGCTTCAGTGGATTTTTGCGCGATGCCAACCAAACGTCAGTCATTCCTTGAATTTGGACCACGAGATAAAAGATTTCCATGTTTTGAACCACAAATACAGTAGAACACAAGTTTTTAATCTTTGAATCATCGTTTTGTGATTCACCCATCGAATAAATTCTTTCTTGAAAATCTAGCGACGTTCACCGATTTGAAAGAGGAAAATTTGGGAATCTTTTTGACGTTGAATTATAAATGGATTTTGAAACTGACTTCGATTCATTTCCAATTTCGCCATGCTTAATTCAAAAATTCAAGAAATTATGTTATTCGATGATATGGAGCACAAATATCCTTTCGATTCGATTATTCGCACCAAGGAGCGAATAAAATGAATTCAAAACCGTGAACCTTTCGCCAGAATTTTGATCATAAAGGCATGTAAAATCCTTCATCCAGAATTTGGAGCAATTTTTTAGCAGGTGGTGGATTTTTCAAGCATTTAAACTTTAAAGTGCTTTTGAAGCATCAAGAATTATCTTGCACAGAAAATGTTTGACCTAAAACCTGATAAACACGGTTAATATTGGCGAAAATTTGTCCGTTTACGTTCTCACGCCAATAAGGAAGAGCGCAAAATAAATCTTACATACATGAAATAGATTCTCTAAATTCAATAATCGAATCTGTCATCGAGAATATTGCAGAAGATTTACACTTTATTTAATTAGATCGTCAAAACTCGAGCAGTTTTGGAAGAAAAGCATTTTTTCCCCTTTTTACGAGGATAGTACATATTTCGGTGAAGTATTTGCGAACGAAATCCGTATTAAAAATAAAAATGTGTGCAGAAAACAATTTCGAACGTAATTTAAACTTGTACGCGTAGCTTCAATTCATCATAAAACGTCGCTGCATATCAAAGCCAGGGTTTCAGAATACGTGTACAATACCACTATTCAACAAAGAAATACACTTCATGCCAATTGTAAAGCGAAGAAAGGTAATATTTGTCAAAAAACAAAGAAAAGAAGAGAGATGGAACAGTAGAATCCGAGTCAGTCCCGATGAGCATTCATCGCATAAAGCGAGCAGATAGGATTGTAATCCGTTGAAAGCGGTTCTGGAAAAGTATAACAAGTGACGAAAGGAACAAAAATGTCCATCACACAAAAGCCTTCTCCTTTGTGTTATTGTCTGTGCTATTTTTATTTTTGCTCCCATTTTTTTCTGCCTCTAGAAACAGCCTCCGAACAATGGTCGCCCACGCTGTGAGGCCTGCGGCCTCACGAATTTCTATTTTATCTCGGCTTTATTGTACCAGAACCCCTTCGCTTTCTGTCTTGGAAAATTAATGAAAGCCCAGTTCATACATTTTGTTTCTTTTAGGATGCAAATTTCGGAATGTGCATTTATTGCGGTGTAACGCGTCCCTTTTTCGGGGGTTGACCACCCAGGTTTTCTGAGCATTTGATGAGGCGGGTTCTCTTGATGAAGGGTTCAAAGGGCTGATGTAGAAAACGGGCTGGTATGGAGGGAAACGGGGATTTAGGTTTACTTTTTCTCACCCTTTTTTATTTGTTCATATGCTGTATTAAGATTAAAGGCCGCTTTGCGCCCCTAATTTAAAACATCGAAATAGCTTGAATTCTCTTCAACGTGTCTCTTCATGTTCGGGAATCTTTTTGGTATCATTAACGTGCCAAAAAATATTTTTCGTCCTAAAATATTTTATATTGAATGCATTTCAGAGACGGCTATACTTATTCGGAAATGTCAGTGCGCTGTTCAAGTAGGCGACGAACTTACCAATAATTAATTTTGATCCACCTCTGACCCGAATTTATTATTAAATCTACTGGCAATCAGCTGGGTTTCCTTTAAATGATTTTTAAAAAAAATTGGTCATTGACTACATCACAGTCTTATTTTCAGAATCTGATATAAGTTTATTTTCTACCCAATCCTCACGAAAGTGACCTTTATAAGAGCTATATTTATTCACTCAAATAACTGGAAAATAAGAACCACCCTTTTTTTGCGTTTTTTCCCATTCCTTCGATTGTTTTTCCCGCCGATTGACGTTAAAAATTTCTGAGGAAATATTTCTGGGATATTGAACAGGATATTTAAATGCTTCTCTTTTTTGTATGGATATGGGAACTGCGTTTTAAATAAGCCGCAGTATTTTTTAAATATTGGATGTTGTTCTCGGGTATATAAAATTATTCCCCTGTTCATTCGGAAAGTTTTTATGAGGATAAGAGATTGTAGTCATGTCGAGAGATTTATTTACCTTTTTCCTTATTTTCGAAAAGAACTTCTATTCATGTTGAAAATTGTAAGTTTCCTCGGTTGACATGCGTCACGTTTTTTTTCTCTTTTTTCTGGGAGTGTTGTTCAAAGGTGCTTGGAAAATCGGTTCATTAAACGCTGATCTTTTTTCTATATACGGTACTTTGTATTTCGCGAGATTTCATTCGCAGTCCATTTTGAGTGGGAACAGCAGGAACAGATGTTGGGGCGATTAGTTTCTCGTTGATGACAACTTTGACGTGCAGCGCTGAGAAAAAGAAACCCCTGGATATACCTGCTTCCTGAGTACTGACTGACGTGATTGCTTCCGGGTTCCCTGTTTTTTTTTTCTTCCGCGGATGCCTTCCGGTGACTTGATTGACGCCCAGAATTTTGGGGGCGGCTTTTGTTCAGTCGTATATAGGGGCCGGGTTCAATCTTTTGCCGCCGTCCGGAAATGAAGACGGATTTCCGCAACTCCTTTTCTTCGCAAAATAATCTCATCGTCGCGAGCTCTAAAGTGGCTAAATGTGCTTCATTACTTCACTTGAAATTGTCCCGTTGGTGCTTGTGCAAAAAATAAAAATAACACACCTTGACTTTTGTGCCCTTTTCGGAAGAATGGGGGGTTCTTTCTGCACAATGCGTCGGCCCACTCACGCAATGGCTGTCATTTTCATTCCTGTCAGCTCGATGGAAAGGCTGCAGGTCAAAGGTTCTTTTTTTCCATCAAGAAATAAATTTAATCTTATCTGAGAATCCGTTGTAACGATATTCTCGGAAAAATGGATAAGTTGCTATTCAGAGAAATCTTTCTATCGTGAAACTGTTCGAACATTTATAAATAATTTCCTATAGGGAACAAAAATATATTGTTCGTAGCGAGTAAGACTTTAAACGAAACATTTTTCTGGAGATTCCAAGTACAGTAAATTACAGTATAATAGGATAAATTATATCATGGTTCATCTGCGTACAATTTGTCCTTTCAGAAAACTTTTCAGGTATCCGAAGAATATTCCCTCATCACCATAATCGGCATTTTAAATCATCAGGATTGAGAAAAAACTTGAAGAAAATTGACCAGTTTTGGATTGATATCCCTTCTTTGATGGAACATTTCAAAATTTCTGCAAAACATTCTTTATGTATGAAGATAATATTTGTAAACTCATTAATTGCTGGAATGTCTATACTTCACCTCTTCGCATTTCGCGATTAATTTTTGTTGTTTCAGATGAAAACCATGATCAATGGAGATAAGAAAAATAGGGAAAGTTTTATTATGTTATCGAAAATTCAAATTTGATTTGGGAATAACTTTTTTGATTAATTTTTGTGCAGTGAGTGAACTAAATAAGAATGCAAAAAGTTTACCGCTGATTCACATGGGGGTAAAAGTCAGGCACAATACGGTTCCACGGTTATTGAATGCACATTGTTTTTGTTTTTCCACGGGAAAAGAAAACTTCGCCATCGTCCTGATTACATAATTGCAAGTTCACCTCGCAAACTTTTTTTTTTGCGTCTTAATTTTTTGATATCGCGAAAAAGTTTCATGGATGGATTAATAAACGTTCCCGTCATAGCGCATATAGCGATTAATGGTGAAGCCACTCGGGTACCTGCGTTTGTATACACGTACATCATATAGAGAAGGTTTCTTAGGATCGATAAATACATTTCTAGGTCCTCGGATAAAGGCCGAAGGACCTTCCGAAATTTATTTGCGTCACGTGCTGAATTTCCTCGCAAAAAAAGATCCGTAGATAACTTTATTCTGCACCTGCGACCTTCTGGAAAGTATATATATTCGTAGTGAGGGAGAGAGAAAGCACTGGGGAACGACCCAGTTTAATACGGGTGCCACCTGGATACCTTCCTTGGAACACCTGAGGTGCCTCACTGAGGTGACAGTTGAAGCCTCGACAACCATTTTTTTTAAAGAAAATTTTCCAAAGAACTTTTGAAGAAAAAAACAAAAATAGTGGAATGTGGTGGAGGGGGGGGGGGGAAGAATGTGGCACCCGATGGTCCTTCAAAGTTTTGAGACGCGATGCTGAGAGCTGATGGAGAGACGGGAAACTTTGATGGGATGAGTGATGGGACAAATATTTGCTTTGCCACTCGAAAGAAAGAAGAGAAGCAAGTCGGTGAAAACTTGTCCTTTGTGTACCTTGTAGGCATTCTTTTATTTTTGCAGCTGGTATATTTCAAGAGAAATAATGCAATCGTCTTGCTCTTTATGTCCTAGCCCCTTTATTTTTATTTTTGTTTTCAAATTATCATCGATGTACTGTTCTGCTCCTTGAAATTCGCGACAAACAAAAAAATATCTCAAAAGAAGAATGTTTTCGGTGCTGGGGAAAATCAATGAGGAAGAGGCTCTTTATCAGTACCAAATTTCATTCAAAAATGCATTCCAAGTAACCCCTTTCATTTATTGGGGAAAATATATTTTTTGGAAGGAATGATCCTGAGTACCGGATCTCAAAACAATGAATTTCAATTGAAATTGAATCTTGGATTTTAAAACAAAATTTAGCAAAGAAGGATGTTTTTAGCTGTTTGCGAATGGGAAAGATGTGGATCATATCATGAGTACCGATTTTTATAAACAATGAATTTAATATCTTTTTCGCAACAACCAAGATGTGTATTTTTTCTTCGTGTCTCTGGAAAATAAGCAGAAAGTCCTACACTAGCTCTAAAGCAATTTATGAGTCGTGGAGATTTTCTTGACAGTTCGAAGGAAAAATGGATCTTGAATTTTATCGCAGAATGTCTAAAAATAAGGAATTTTTCGGCGTTGAAGAAAATAACTCAAAAGAAGTTGATCGTGACTCACAAGTACCGAATTTCTTAACAAAGGATTTCAATTCTCGTTCGCAGCACCCACGGTATTTATGTTCTCTGTGGGTCTCTGGAAACTAAACAGAAAGTCTTGCTATTTCTGAAGAATTGTACGATTGTTGAATTTCTTCTGGATAGTTCGATGGAGAAGTTGATCTCAAATTTTATTGCAAAATGTCTAAAAAAAAAAAAGGATATTTCTGGTGTTGGAGAGAACCACGCGAAAAAATTTGACTTTGAGTGATTCATGAGCACTGAATTTTATAAAACGAAGGATTTCATTTCGTGTTTGCAGCACCCGCGATATTTATTTGCTATTCTCAGGTCTCTGGAAAATAAAAGTAAATTTATCATATTTACAGAGATACTTTCTTTAGAATTTTATAAGTGTTGGATTTTTTCTGGGAGTTCGAATGATGCTTCTTGGTGTGCATCATTTTACGAAAATGTTTTAAAAACGTAGTTTTTATAAATATTGCAAAAATACACGTAATTTCTTGTTTGAAGCTTTCGCGATAATTATGTGTTCTTCAGGTCTCCGGAAAGTAAAAACAAAGTGATCCTATATTTGAAGGTTCCGTTTCTATAGAATTTCACCAGTGTTTCGATTTGTAAAGGAAAATTCGAAGGAGGAAGGGGATTTTTCTCACATATTGCAAGGAAAAAGGAATGTTTCCGTCTTCGGGTAAATTATGCGACTGAATTTTATAAACGGTGTATTTTATTCCTATTATGCGACTGAATTTTATAAACGGTGTATTTTATTCCTATTTTTCGAAGCACCCACGATATTTTAAGGTCTCAGAAAATTTAAATTCGTCCTATTTAAATTGTTGTAGGTAAACTTTCTAGAATTGTCCTTTTTTTACCGGAAAATCTGAAGAAGGAAAGGGATGCTGACTTTTTTTTATTGGTATTTCCGCTGTTCAATAATTTATAAAATAAAAATGAGAGTTTCAAAAAAAAAAAAAAGCTGATGATCTCCATTGTATGTACCAGCATTGCTTTGCTTGCTTTCCTTCTTCACCGAAGTATAGCACAGTGTAGTATTTGAGATCAATTAGTTCTAGCCTGGGCTTTCTCTGTAGAGACAGAAACCAGATCCAGCAGAAGGAAACTTGAGCCAACCAAGGCTTGCTATTGCTTATTCTTTCCGCATATAGAAAGCTTTTCCTACTTATTTCTTCTCTCCAGGGATTGCACAGAAACAGATTGTACAAAAAAAAATTCTCTTGTCTTACTGTCGTTTTCTTTTGCATCAAGTTGTTTATATTTCCAACGCATTTCATGATCAATTTTCGAAGAAAGCAGGCATCTTTTGTAAATCCACGGCACTTTAGTAAAAATTCATCCAATTTTCAAAAGTATCTAAGTGGTGTAACTCCTGCAGCATAAATAAATTAGTTTGTGCATCACCAGAGCACCTTCTCTTCTTATGTCCAGCATTTCATACTCAGAGAAACAAGCTTAAGAAAGATTTACAAGTATTGGAATTCTATGAAGAGACCCTTTCTGAAATCTTAAAGGATCAAGATGAACTGTTGGCCTAATATCATTTCTCATCAAAGATTCTCTCTAATTTTTTCTTTCAACTAAACCTCATACAGAAACAAGCTGAAAACCTTGCGCTTTAAATTAATCTTTACATTTCTTTTGTTTTCAATGTCAGGGAATGAATGGGTGTATGCATACATGTCAGATGTCCAGTTGAATTTCATGGATTGTATTTTCTTTTATTTTTTGTGATCAATTTGTGATCTGTTTCCTGCTCTGAAGTGATTAAATGTCATTGAGTGGATTTGGGTTGGGTAGGAAGGGGGTTGTGATGTGGAAATCTTGATTGAACCTTGTGTACGCGGAAAAGCGGCAAATAAAGTGTTCTGTTTATTCATTCATTGTAAATCCTGTTTTTTTGGGATGGAGTGATCATGGATTTTTCGTAAATGCTTATATTTTTAATGTATCATCGTATCCGTGGTAGAATGAAAGAATTGCAATGCTGAGAAATCATGCATTTGAATTTCGCTTCCCTCTTCAGCTTTTACTTCTTGTAACTCATGCTTTATTTATTATTTATTTCTGAATGAAGTGATGAAGAGTTTTCGCAAATGTTTATTTTGCACGGGGTCGTTGTGAATGTGATGGAATGGAAACAATGCGATTCCGGAAAATTATGCGGTTGAATTCCGCTGCTCTCTCGAATTGTTATTTCTTGTAGCTCATGATGTATTTTTTCCAAGTGAAGTGCTCAAGAGTTTTTTCGTGAATCTCTATTTTTTTTTACTGGATCATCGTGTATGTGACAGAATGGAAACAATGCGATTCCGGGAAATTATGCAGTTGAATTTTGCTGTTCTCTCTCTCTCCTTCTGATCTTGGCAGGAATTTACTGGCTTTGTCTGCCATCTAGAGAAAGAGACGTTCCAGATGCATGCTGTGCTTTCTGGGGGTTTTTGTGATGTAACATTAAACCAGAGCACATCGTACAGGGGAGGAAAAGACACACAAACGCGTACCAGACAAAAAAAAAAAGGGGGCGAAAGAACCTCCCTGGTGCAATAAAACACGTGTTCTTGTCTGGGATCCGAAAAAAATGGAGATGGGTCCCCTCGGACTCCATCTTTGGGGCCCGGGGTGCATAAATCACTATCCACTTGAGGCTCTTTGCGCGAAGGCCGTGTCCGAAATTTGCTGCTTTTATGGTTTTGGAAGGAATGTGTTTTTCTGCAGATTTTCTTCAAATCAGCATTTATTCTGCATGTTTTTATTATTTTCCCGCCATTTCTTGATAGCGCGGAAATTTAAAAAAATATTTTTAAAGAAGCTTTGCCTAATTTTCGACTGCCGTCAACGCAACCTTTTTTTTTTCAGGGACATGTGCATGTATTGTGATGTTCAGTGAAAATCGATAAAATTTTGAAAACTTACCATTTTTTAGATTCCATTCGAATGGAACCTCTTTTGCCCAAAAACGAATGATTTATATGTCCCTTGAGATATTCATGTTCCGATATATAAGCACAATTTAATGTTCAAAAATTCATATTTTGATTTGTGCCTCTCTCATTAATTATTCAAAGCTGCTGGCCTTCTATAATTTCGCATCACTCACCAGATCCTATAGTAGCATTACCTATTTTAAAAAAACAGACACAAAATAATTTGGATTCCTAGGAAAACGTGTTTTGCATAAAAAGGCGGGAAACCCCCATGAATACCTTAGCTTATGAATTTTCTATACTGTATCAAATATTGTTGTTCGTAATATCAATAATCGATGAAACAGCTTTTTCCCCTATGCTTTGACCGAAATAAGAAATAACTTTCTTTGCTATGTTCCTGCTGTGCCAATTTGCTGTGCCTCAAGCTCGGCGGCGTGGAACAAAACAGCATGGTTGTAAAACCACGCCATAAAAAAAACCGTTGGAAAGAATTCTTCGTTGTTAACAACCGGAGTGAGAATTAAAAACTAAATAAAAAGGAAATAAAAAAGTGCTACTATCGAAAATGTTCCAGCAGAGATAGTCTTGGGAAAACAAAGTCGTATAAATGACGAACCTTCATAAAGTAAACAAAGTCAACTTTCAAGTTCAGGAATTTAAAATAATCAATTTTCATTACTTCTTGTGATTTCTAATGCAGCTCGACTCAAATTGGTGGGTGTGTTGAATAGAGTACCGTATTTTGATTGTTCCGAAATTCACATTCCATCGAGATGAACATTTTTGTTTTGGTTATCGGAATGATTTCAGTTGAATTTTCACAAATCGAATGGAAATCCACTTTTATATTGTGTCCCTTCGTTCTAACTGGTCGACAGAGTTTTTCGGGGAAAACAAATTCTCTGAAATAATATGGTTTTTTTTGCATGAACAACGTGTGATTCATTTAAGACATTTTCGACAACTCCTCGAGAATAAAAAAAAAAATCTTTGATTAAATCTGGGCCGCTTTGGTGATTACATATTTTAAAATTTACGACCTGATTCACGTGAGCCCAGTTGAATCTAAACGAGACTTGAGGAAAATCTGTCAATTTAAAAGAGTGCATGTGTCAACGTTTTTATCATTCAGCCTTTGAAGGAAAAATCAACTCCCCCTGCGTTGTGTTGCGTTTTTTAACGATAATATATTCGTATTTACTGTATCAGCATAGAATGAGAATAATACTGTACAGGGGGATTCTCTCTCTACAGTGACATTGAAGAGACCAGATTAATCCGTTATCCAGAGAATATCGTTGTTGAGAAGATCATTCAAGAGAGAGTCCACCTCTGCATCCATTAAAAATGAAATGAATCGTTCACACCTTCTGTTTCTCGGAATTTATGTTTAATTTAAGTTATCCGTTGGATTCTTTCAAAGAAGTTTTCATCTATTTTCTTTCGTTCTTCGCTTAAAGAACAAATCCGTTCCATCGACCAAAAATCAAAATACAGGTGAACCTCAATAACTCAAACCTCCCTAAGTCGAATTTTTAAAATATCCCCATCTGAATCCCCTCGGAACAATAAATTAAAAACCTCCCTAAGTCGAAAGATTTTCCCTCAAACCTCCATAAGTCGAATTTTCTGTGGCCTGTCAGCCATTATTTTCTTCTCCCAAGAAAGGTAAAAAGCAATAAAAACACAAATGTATGGGTTTTAAAGCTTAGTGAAAGACTTATTTGGGCAAATGAACCCCAGCCTCCAAGTTCAGCAGACTTTTCAACTCATTTTCAAAGCCTTTGAAGCCCCAGAATATCACCATTTATATTCTTCCAATTTTCAACATGTAAAATTCTGAACCTCACTAAGTCAAATTTTTTCAGGAGTCCCTTGAAATTCGACTTAGAGAGGTTCGACTTGAATGCACCCAGGAAATGGCTGGTGCATTCAAGCCAATATCTCAACCGAAATTCAATCAATTAGCGAAAAAGTTTGCATTTGGGAATTGAGATATTTGAAAATTTGTGTGATCGAATTTCCCAGCTTCGCACCTGAGGTGAAAATTCAGTATTGAGGAGAAATTCTTTTGAATTTATGTAAGGAGATGGGATTTGAGCAAACTTAGGGTTGCCCTCTTCGTGGAGGGGGTCGCCCTTGTGGAAACAAAAAAAGAGAGGGTTTGTCCGTTTCCCGGCTGCCCAGGGATCGACCCCTGGCCGTAAATCTCAATTTGGCCGACGTCGAGTCCCGGCTGCTGACGCGTTTGAATTGGGTCTCGCGACGCTCGCCATTGTTGCCCATGTCTCCGGTATCTTTTATTTATCCAGTCTTTTCTTGTTGCTGTATGAATAATCTAATGCTATATATATATACTATATTGTATACACTACGTATAAATGTATACAGCACGACATTTTTTTCTGTTGTCCGCCGTTTTGTTGCCCCAGATTTCCGAGCGTTTGGCTCCTTGCTTATTGCTCCGGAAGTAGTATAACCTGGTTGCTGTTGCTTTTCATTTCCTGGNATCAGCATTTATTCTGCATGTTTTTATTATTTTCCCGCCATTTCTTGATAGCGCGGAAATTTAAAAAAATATTTTTAAAGAAGCTTTGCCTAATTTTCGACTGCCGTCAACGCAACCTTTTTTTTTTTCAGGGACATGTGCATGTATTGTGATGTTCAGTGAAAATCGATAAAATTTTGAAAACTTACCATTTTTTAGGTTCCATTCGAACGGAACCACTTTTGCCCAAAAACGAATGATTTTTATGTCCCTTGAGATATTCATGTTCCGATATATAAGCACAATTTAATGTTCAAAAATTCCTACTTTGATCTGTGCCTCTCTCATTAATTATTCAAAGCTTATAGCCTTCTATAATTTCGCATCACTGACCAGATCCTATAGTAAGCATTACCTATTTCAAAAAAGCAGACACAAAATAATTTGGATTCCTAGGAAAACGTGTTTTGCATAAAAAGGCGGGAAACCCCCATGAATACCTTAGCTTATGAATTTTCTATACTGTATCAAATATTGTTGTTCGTAATATCAATAATCGATGAAACAGCTTTTTCCCCTATGCTTTGACCGAAATAAGAAATAACTTCCTTTGCTGTGTTCCTGCTGTGCCAATTTGCTGTGCCTCAAGCTCGGCGGCGCGGACGAAAACAGCATGGTTGTAAAACCACGCCATAAAAAAACCGTTGGATAGAATTCCTCGTTGTTAACAACCGGAGTGAGGAATAAAAACTAAATAAAAACGAAATAAAAAAGTGCTACTATCGAAAATGTTCCAGCAGAGGTAGTCTTGGGAAAACAAAGTCGTATAAATGACGAACCTTCATACAGTAAACAAAGTCAACTGTCAAGTTGAGGAATTTCAAATAATCAATTTTCATTACATCTTGTGATTTCTAATGCAGCTCGACTCAAATTGGTGGGTGTGTTGAATAGAGTACCGTATTTTGATTGTTCCGAAATTCACATTCCATCGAGATGAACATTTTTGTTTTGGTTATCGGAATGATTTCAGTTGAATTTTCACAATCGAATGGAAATCCACTTTTACGTTGTGTCCCTTGGTTGTGACTGGTCGACAGAGTTTTTCGGGGAAAACAAATTCTCTGAAAGAATTTTCTTTTGTTGCATGAACAACGTGTGATTCATTTAAGATATTTTCGACAACTCCTCGAGAATAAAAAAAAATCTTTCATTAAATCTGGGCCGCTTTGGTGATTACATATTTTAAAATTTAAGACCTGATTCACGTGAGCCCAGTTGAATCTAAACGAGACTTGAGGAAAATCTGTCAATTTAATTAACAGATGAATGTGTACACATTTTGATCATTCAGCCTTCGAATGAAAAAATCAACTCCTCCTGCGTTGTGTTGCATTTTTTAACGATAATATATTCGTATTTACTATACCAGCATAGATGATTGAGAATAATACTGTACAGGATGACTGACATTCAAGAGACCAGATTAATCCGTTATCCAGAGAATATCGTTGTTGAGAAGATCATTCAAGAGAGAGTCCACCTGTGCATCCATTAAAAATGAAATTAATCGTTCACACCTTCTGTTTCTCGGAATTCATGTTAAATTTCAGCCATCCATTGGATTCTTTCAAAGAAGTTTTCATCTATTTTCTTTTGTTCTTCGCTTAAAGAACAAATCCGTTCCATCGACCAAAAATCAAAATACAGGTGAACCTCAATAACTCAAACCTCCCTAAGTCGAATTTTTAAAATATCCCCATCTGAATCCCCTCGGAACAATAAACCTCCAAGTTCAGCAGACTTTTCAACTCATTTTCAAAGCCTTTGAAGCCCCAGAATATCACCATTTATATTCTTCCAATTTTCAACATGTAAAATTCTGAACCTCACTAAGTCAAATTTTTTCAGGATTCCCTTGAAATTCGACTTAGAGAGGTTCGACTTGAATTCCCCCGGGAAATGGCTGGTGCATTCAAGCCGATATCTCAACCGAAATTCAACCAATTAGCGAAAAAGTTTGCATTTGGGAATTGAGATATTTGAAAATTTGTGTGATACGAATTTCCCAGCTTCACCTGAAGTGAAAATTCAGTATTGAGGAGAAATTCTTTTGAATTTATGTAAGGAGATTTTGGATTTCCGCAAACTTGGGGTTGCCCTCTTCGTGGAGGGGGTCACCCTTGTGGAAACAAAAAAAAGAGGGGTTTGTCCGTTTCCCGGCTGCCCAGGGATCGACCCCTGGCCGTAAATCTCAATTTGGCCGACGTCGAGTCCCGGCTGCTGACGCGTTTGAATTGGGTCTTGCGACGCTCGCCATTGTTGCCCATGTCTCCGGTATCTTTTATTTATCCAGTCTTTTCTTGTTGCTGTATGAATAATCTAATGCTATATATATATACTATATTGTATACACTACGTATAAATGTATACAGCACGACATTTTTTTCTGTTGTCCGGGCAAAACAACGGGGTCTAAAGGCTCGCAAACCGAGGAACGAATAACGAGGCCTTCATCATATTGGACCAACGACAACGAAAAGTAAAGGACCGAACAAAGACTTATCCCCCATTTACGACCTTACAACAGTGTGTACAGTATGTTGTTTTTTTATGATACGTGTAATTGGGTCTTTCTTCCACGAAGATAAAATGCTGTGCACGGAGTTGTTGCATGGGTCAAGTGTCCCTCTGTTTTTTTTTAATGCCATTTTGAACAAACATATTTCTTTTTTCTAAATGGAATTTTCGTAAATCACTGAGTGAAGGTGATTTCTTCGTCTTTGTTGTTTGTAGGTGAGAGTGATTTATCGTCGCTCATTGGCTTTGGAGAGTTTTTTCCCCCGTTTTCTGGCGCGCAGTTTCTTTGATTACAAAATTTTGCTGATTTTAATAGCAAATAAAGGTTCCATTTTGCAAGATTATCATCCCTAATCGTTGGAAGTATTTTGTGAAATTCCGCGCAATTTTTCTCGCTTCATTTTATCTCTGGTTTCGAAAATGGTTCCGCCTTATGAGGGAATTTTGAATTTAATCACCAGTTCGAAAAGCTTTGCACAGATGAGGCAGAACGGAATAAATTTTACTCTTGAAACTTTTATGAAATGCCTGCTAAATTATTGGCGACTTGAATATTCGTTGTACATTAACGGAAAATTGCATCATCTCTAGAAAGATTTTACACTGGTTTCCTATATCTGTTGTTCCTGTTGTTTTCTAACATGTACGTATCGACTATATGCTGGTATTGTTTTTCATTTGTACAAGCTTGTCATTTCCGAGACAATGCATGCTGCTGTTGGCAACACTCATCTTCTTATAGAGTATTTTCATCTTGCAGAAATTTGAGTGAGCTCAAATTTAATGATATAGTGTTTATGATTTAGATTTCTGACTGTTTATAGAAATGCTTATTTTTAAACTCAGGAATGACAGTTTTCGAGACAACTTTTCTCTGTGATGACCGGCATGAAACTATATTTTTCTTTGGCACTTTTGGAGGTAAAATCCTTCACATCAACGATAGCTATTTAAGGAGAAAAAACAACCAGTGGAACCAGCGGTTCATGATAAAAGAAAGCTTCTCTGGTTTGGGGGAGTACTGTACAGTACATTGCATTCAAAATTCCATGAAATAGGGGTAAACAAATTAATGCCACGCTATCAAAAGAAAGCTTCTTCGAATTCCCTAGAAGAAAATCTTATCTTCGACGCACAAAAAAATTTGAAAAATCAACCTCCACATGTAATTCAGGTGAGTAACTATCCCAGCAGGCAGAAACTTGAGGAAGATCCGAAACTAATTCACATCCACCGACGGTGCACCTATTTTTTTTCACTGAGAAGTGGAGGACTGCATTCACCTTTTCATCTATATTTCCACGTGCGAAATCACACTTTTGATCATCATATTGCTGCAGTGTCCGTCCGTATACTTAAAAACAAATAATTTCCTGTACTGCCACCATCATCGATGCCACGTGCCTCGTCAGCAAACGCACATAATTTTCCAATACTATATATTCAGTCCACCAGAAAATATCGACTGTTCGCAAATAAGAAAGAGAGAGAGAGAGAGAGAGGGAGGGAGAGAGAAAGAGAGAGAGAAGAAAAGGTAAAACGAAGTGCCCTTGTAATAGAATGATGAAAATCAATTTTCGGGACAGAATATTGGCTGTCAAATGAAGTATTAACCAGACGGCGCCTGCCGGGAATCAAATTACGA
>CAJPEX010003440.1:0-28938 GCA_905338405.1 Notodromas monacha
CAGGGGACTTTTTGGTAAAAGCCCCGTAAATAAAAATGTACTCTTATTTGTAGAAAGAGTTTTTTATTAGATTAGCAAAACTGAACAATCAATAATCAGAAGTGCAAATATCAAGGATCAAGGTTTCAAAATGCACACAAGTAGAATTCACAACATGCAAAGCATCCAAACACAACAAATAGCAAACAAACACTGTTCCAAATTATGTTAGAAAATGGAGGACAAAGTGAGTTAATTGCGCAATGGGAAATTCCTTTGCACAATTAACTGGGAAATTCCTTGGAATTTCCCAGCAGCAATGTGAACTAAATTGTATTTACTTTATTAGAAAAAAATTAAACAGGTAGTTGAGTGAGTTTGGGGAAACAAGGTTTGTGTACGCACACTTCCCGCAGATTTCCCACTGGACAGGAACTTGAAGGACAGACCTCCTTGATTCATGAAAAATGAAGAAATTAATTTATACAACCCAAGATAAATACTACATAAAATCCATTACCCCTCATCTGCCTTGAAAATATAACTCTCAGCAAAATCTTACATGAGCTCTCCTCCTTTTTCATAAAAAGATTACCAGTTCAAGTTCAATTGTCATCAGCTGCTTGGCACCACGAGGATAACAACGTTTAGAAAACTGATAAAATAGGCACTTGTTTCATAACCTAAATAAGGTAAAAAGGCCGCCAACAAAGATACTTTCCATAAAGCAGTAGAGCAGTGCTGTAGAAGTTCGCTGAACTGATAAGGGAAATTTTCTGACCTCCAATTATACAGGATGCTTACCAGTCTTTACACTATAACCATCACCTAATCAGCTCTGGGAATTTGTCTGATCACTTTGAATAGAGGAAATTCATAAATTTTATGTCATGCAAATAAGGTAATTTTGGAGCAAAGATCGCCAAGTTTTTAGCCTTGAAAACAGTGGTGGCAGATAAGAACTGTAAGTACTGTACCTTGCGCAAATCTTTTGTCACAGCCTCCTCGGTGTAAGATGATTTGACAAAGTTGGTCTTCTTCCCAGAACATTTTATTAAGGTCTTTCCCCGTTGTTCTTCACCCAAAATTAGTTCACTCACACATTATTCACTTCCACTTCAAATAAACATCAGCTTAATCATTAGCGGTCTTTCACCAGGCTTCCGCTTGCTGATTGAATAATCAAGAAACCCCTGACAAGCACAACTTGGTATGAAGACCTTGACACATTCCAAACCAGATTTCAAGCTAAATGTGAATCTTCCAGGTCCTCTGTATGTAAAATGACTTGCTTGCTCTTCATATACACCACAATATTGCTTATATTTGTGAATCAGTCCGTGTCCCTAGTTGGTGCTTGATCATGTGAATGCAAAATATCTTCATCTGTAAGAATTGACTGCTGACCATCCTCCTTACTTGAACACCATGATTGCCAGCTTTGATCTGCAGATTAAACAGAATTCAGTCACAAGATGCTTTCTCGTCATCATTTTGCAAACAAATCGCAACTTTTTTGTACAAAAATTTGCCAAAATAAAGACTACACAGCCTTAACAGAGAATAGCAAAGTTCTGCACAAACAAATTCACGTGTTTTGTTGTTTTGACAAAAAGTCAAGGAACTTATTGTACATTCAAAGAAGGTTAAGAGGATCACTTTTTTCTGAAACCCATTCTTATAGCGGCATTTCCTACAAGCTATTCAAACACGTTGGCTCAACAAATGATATCCCCTTGGATTTGAATCCCCTATGAATTGAGAGAGATGTCAATCATCACATCACCGACATCTCTAATAAATCTTGCCACTATAAATACACTCTAATATGAAAAAACCAATCACCTAAGCAAGAAATTCATGCAACACATCTACTGGATTAAATATTCAAGTTTGTTAATCACTCTTTTTGTCACAGTTGTCATTGTTTTAGTAATCAGAGGACGCAGAAGTACTCCTGACCCACTGCTGGAAGTCTCACGCTGTACATATTTGGCAAAGAACTGAATCCTATTCAAGCACAAGGCTTTATTGTCAGGTCAAAGTCACCAAACATCTTTGAAGAGCTCAAAATCCTCACAACCATCACTATTGTGATACAAGCAGCACTTTGCATGGGGAAGTTCATTCCAAGCCACCCTAATTTGCTGACTGTCAATCCTCCTGACACGCTTGATACCTGCGTAAATCTGCCGTGATGCGCGGAATTACTGCCTGGAAGGCAAAACACAGATCATCAATGTCAATTTTGCGTCAAAACATTGTTGGAAGTTGAAGAATAAAGGCCTATTCGTGCAACAACAACAAAAGTCAGGAAATCTGCACATTTTCATCTGTTATCATGGCCTTAGAGGGACAAAACGCATGTTTGCGGGCTCTTGAAACACCGTGTGGCCCCAAAGCCTGGCTTCCGCAAGCGCAGCAGCCATTGACTGGCTCCAGGACAGGTGCTCTCAGTTGTAATGGCTACTCCACCAAATTCCTGAGCGCATACCCACCCTCCCACTTTGGGGATTACCGACCTTTCGTTACGGGCTTTTTGTAGATGCGCCTTTTTGTTACAAGGACACATTTGTTACCAAATGTTTTGTTACCGACTTTTTGTTACAGCACTTTTTGTTACAAAGATTTCTTGTTACGTTTCATTTTTGTTACACGTCATCTTTGTTATGGGTACATTTTGTTTGGTGTACCATTGGATTCAGGCAAGACAATGTTACCAACTCATTTTGTAACCAAAATTTGTATATTCTGATGATCTCGTCTACAAATATTTTCTCCGCATAACGATTTTTTCTAGGGTACATTTTGTTTGGTGTACCATTGGATTCAGGCAAGACAATGTTACCAACTCATTTTGTAACCAAAATTTGTATATTCTGATGATCTCGTCTACAAATATTTTCTCCGCATAACGATTTTTTCTTGTCTGGTAGGATTCTTTCATTATGTAATATATGTTCTCTACAACGAGTTTGCTTCTGGCTCCTTTTTTCTGGATTTTGTTGTGGAGAGAAAACAACTGTATGTATTTCATTCGTGGAGTTCTCGTGTTGGTTTTGAATGCAATAAATATACTTGAACCATAACCTTTCAAGTATTTTATCGCGTTTCTCAGTAAATAAATAAAAAAAATCAGTTTTAATTGGAACACATTTCTTTTTCACGAGAAATAATTTTATTGAAACTCGACAAGGAACTTTGTTTTTTTTTGTCCTCTACGTTTTTAAAGAAGCTGTTTTGTGTCAACTGTCAGCCGATTTTCAGCAGTTGTGCTGAAATCAATCCCACCCCTAGGCACATTTTTTTTTAGAAATTGTTTCCTATTTTCATTTATAACTTCCTCAATTTTCAACTTCTTTCAACCAAAAAAATTTCAAAATTTGCAGTTGATAAATAAAATTTTAAAAATTTAATAAGGTTTTATTTTGTTGTAACGAAATAGTGTTTCTGTAACAAAATTGTAATGATACAAAAGTAGCCTGTAACAAAAGAGCAATGTAACGAAGTACTACTGTAACGTACATGATTGTTACAAAGTAGTGCCAGTAGCAAAAATGTTTTGTAACAAAAGGCCGCCTGTAACGAATTGCCCGTAACAAAAAGTCGCATTTGCGAATAGCCTGTAACGAATAGTCGCTACACCATATATATATTTTTTTTTTTTATATCCTCGGGTGGCAGTGGGTCCTTTTGCAGTGCGCAGCAGTGCCGGGATTTTTTTTGCAGGCTTCTCTGTTTAGGTTTGAATAAAAAATATTACCAAAATGCAGCTTTGGCTGAGTAGCCAAAGCCGGGAAAAATCCCACAAAAAAAAGCCATTGTTCTGATATATAATCTGCACTTATCATAAGGCAGGACTGCAGAAAAAATGCCTCCCAACAGTAACTTATTTTTTATTATTTTTTGAATAATTTTCAGCAGGAATGCTAAAAAAAATTGGGAATTTTTCCAGCTTTTGCTTTTCTATTCATTCTTTTTTCTCATTTTTTTACTGTTTGTGACACAGAATTTTGTGTATAAATCCTGGCTGCACAAGGGTTGAATCATCAACAGCTGTCTTTCTTTACTTTTCTAGGCAACATGGAATGACTTTGCTTCTCAATTCGGAGCAACACTCTTCGAACCAAACGCCAATTCAAAATTGTTCACAAAGGATCACCAGAAGGCAGTCTTGGAAAATTTCGAAGCAATTTTAGCGCACATTTGCATAAGAAAACGGGTTTCATCACTTTTTTCAAGACCTGTTTTATGACCTATAAAACATATACACCTTATCATTTTGGCAGAGGCATGATAGAAAGCTTTTCTGATTAGAAAATTCCTTGGGAAAAAAATCTTGAAAAAAAATAAGAGATGGAATTACTGTACTTATTTTGATTACTGACAATAATGTTGATTGTAGAGATTGTACTTCCGTTATTCCAGTATTTACAGATTGAACAAAAATTGCATTGAACCCAAAGCGCGCTGAAATTTTGAAAATTTATTTTTTCCACCAATCATTGCTGAAAGATTTTTGGGTGCGAAATTGAATTCCTTCATGAATTGCTTGGCTGACTCACTGGAGTGATTGATGCACAAGCTCGAGCACCTTTATCACCAAAAAAAGCTAGTTTGTTAAAAGTGAGTTTAGTTCAAGATCAAATTTAATGCCCTGACAAAAAACTAGAAAACATCATGAGCTTTAATTTGAGACCACAAAGAAGCCGGTGTCTTACTTTGTGAATGAGATATGCATTTTGGTATGTTGTTATACAAGTGATTGGGTCATGTCCAAAACGTTTTTCTGGCACTACCAGTATATTTTATTGTCTTCGAAATCCTGTTTTCTTGTGAACATCTTTGTGATTTCATTTGCTGAATGTGTTTGGTTATTTCTTTTCTCTTTTTTATGAAACCTGTGAGAGAAAATGCACTTTATTTCTGAGAACATCCAAGCAGAAAGGATGCTTCTGATTTCTTCCCGCTAACTAAGGGCCAACATGTCAACTATAAATTTGAATTGAAAATGCTAGCAGTAGTGTCTCAACACTCTGATGTTCCTTAAATATAGGTTTTTATTCAACACAGTTACATCTGCAATAATTGTATACATTCGTATACAACGACACAGAATTCTTCTCTTAAGTGAACAATTTTGTGAAATCCAGCTTGAATTCCGGACTGTCTTTCAATTCATTTCATGGTGATGCAAAGCTACATGGAAGAAAAGCTTCAATAATACCAGTCTCTGTTGTATAGTCATAACGGCATTATATACATATCAACACTGTGAAAATATGATGGCAAAGGGAATTTCATCATGGACAAATTTGCGAATCGTGAGAAATTCGCGAGAACGAGTTCCTCGCACGCGATCGAGGCCTCATTAAGCAGAGAATGTCTGACGCTGCAAATCTCGTCAATTCGGCGTTCATTTTAATGAACCCCTTTTCCCGAACCTCATCAGCAAGACGTGATAAGTTTCAGGCTCCCAAGCATCCTTTCACTACTATTGATGAAATCTGCACGAAATTGATTTCCGAGACTGGGGTTGAATCAAGACTAGACGACGAAAGGGGTAACATTATTGGGTGCCGAGATTAAAACCGACGTCAGGCGGGAATTTCTGGTTTGAATATCGAATTTGAAGAATGTTTCATACAAACAACTCTTTTAAATTCGGAAAGAGAAATTATTTCATGCAACAAAAAATTTCTCGGGAAAATGTGTCTAGTTTTTCTCACGCTCAAAGCAATTGCTCTTCGGCAACATTAATTTTCACAGACATTTCGGTGCACTTATTTATTATTTTCGGGCTGATCGAGGTACTTTTTTTTACTCTGCGAATGAACAAAATACTTGTAAAAATGTGTTTAAAAATGGCAAGAAATTCTCGCGCGCCTTCGATTGCGCGCAACGCATTTTGAATTTGCATCAGACTTTTTGTATTTTATTTCCGCCTTTATCATTTTCAGCAGGTACTAAACAGTACTTTTCTGCGTGTTTCTGTGCATATTCAACTCCTATTACGCGGAAACCTTCATTGTAGTGAATCAGGACATCATACCTCCATTGATCATCAAGTTGGAAGAACATTAGTTTCAAGTCGAAGGATACGGAACGGTTAAATTCCGTGTTTTTTTTATATTTTTCGTTTGGCATGATTGAAGTGATTTGGGTGAACGAAATGAAAATTATTACTTTTGGCAAGAAGGAATTCCGAGCCAAGCCTTGGGCTGAATGATCCGTGTTTATTTCATCATGCGAATCAATGGAATTCGAAGCAAATTTTTTTTTTGCCCTGATATTTATCAATTTTGTTGGCACCTATTTCTTACATTTATCAGATACTTATGTGCGGTGATTAAGGAAAGAATGTGGCCGAAATCGTGCTGTTGAATACTGGATACATTTTGATGCAAGAATGTTGTTCCGTGAGTTTTTTTGTTGTTTCAAATTTTCCACTTTGACCTTTCTCTTCTATATCGAATGCCTATTTGTCGAAATGGGAGAAGGCGTATCATTCAAAATTCCAGACACAGAAAAACATAATGTGTTGAAATAAAAAAAAGGTTTCTTGCATAAGGAACCCCTGCATCCAAATTGATTTCAAGGGAATCCATTCTGCCACGAAATTAAAACGAAACGCAATATGGTGAGTTGAATTTTCATCGAATTTCGTTTATGATTAGAAATCTCTGCTGATTGTAATCATGACTAGAAATCTCTGCTGATTCTAATCATGACTTCTTTTAAAAGCTTAGTCCTAAAAAAAATCGAAATCTAAACGATATTTGTCTTCCAAAATCCCCAGAAATTTTTTTCGGATTTTTTTTCACGGAAATTCTCAGCCGATTCAAAGAAAAAAAGTTTTCGAAACTCTGAAATAATCAATCATTCGACCTGTGAATAGAAGGCGCCATAGATTACAAAACAAAACTAGATCATTTCTAAACTCTTTCCTAATGAAAAAATGGCCTAAAACTATCAAATAAGTATTGCAAACGTTGGCAGGATAATAACATCAGCAAGGGCCTAGTTTCCAGGTCAAATTCGTCATTAATGGACCCATCAACAAATAAAGGCAATGGGATGAGAGATAACGAAAAGAAAAACGATTTTCAACCCCTTTCCCACGAGGAAGGATTATGATACGAAGTTGATGAAAAAATAAATAAATGAAACCATACATTCTCTTGCTATCCATTATTAATTTTTAAAAATAGGTATCATCGAAAAATCACGGAAGAAGCTTTTCAAGAAATGAACAAGCGCAGAAAATCTCCCCCCTTTTTTGGCAGTGACTTCTTATGCACTTGTAGAATTCTGCATCAGAATTTTTATTTTGGTGGCATAGACAATGTATTTTTGTAAAGTGTTAAATAATAATTTTTATTTTCTCCAATTAGATTGAAGAAATCAGATTTTATCCAATACCTTCATGTTATTTTATGTGCAACAGTCGATCCCTTGTGGACAATGTACGAGTCAACACACTCGTATTTATATAGAAATCGATAATTTAGTATTTGTAGAGACATTTTCGCCATCGTTAACGTGAAAGAAGGTCGAACAGCATTTACAGACTATTTTTGACCAATCCCTGAAAATTCTAGAATTATGAGAATGTTTCCGAGACATAGAACTGAAAATTCCAAAGATTCTTTCAGCTGCCAAAATAAACGAGATATTGCCTATAGAAATTTGTTTCACCCTGTTTTTAGCATGTCAGTAATGAACAAGCATTACACTGAAATTTTTCTGAGCAACAAAATATGCGACGCATTGAGACAAAAAAGGCGCAAATTGTTGCCAGAATTGTTTTACTTTAAAAAAAAACGCTCGGAGAATCGGGTCTCCAGTTTTTTAATTCTTTTTATTTTCAATTTTAAACCAGATCCCAGATTAAAATGCCTTCGAATGGGAAAATGCAGGGCAACTTTTCGAAACCCATGCCCGAAATAGCAGCTAGAACAGATGAAAATCCCCAGCATACTGACAGTCTTATACTTGCCTTCACCCCAACAAAAAACCCCCAGAAATGCTGGACAAGGAATTGCAACATGAGGGAATGGACTACTGTACAATAAATACAAGGCAACCTTAATCCTGGGATTGTCAGTGGAAGCCTTATCAAGAATCGCCCAGAGGGATTTCATCCAACCTAACATCGCCCTTCTTCTGCTCAACAGATGCTTTTCGTTCAATGGAACAATCTGTTCTGCTCCAAAGCGCAATAACGACTTCCGAATGTTCAGTTGAAAAGAAATGATAAGCCCTGCAGAAAAAGCAAGGTTTTTTGAACCTCCTAATCAATGAAGAAACGGAATTACTGCAGTTACAAAACAAGTTTTCCGAGAGATGGCCAATTTCTAAGTCGGCGTTAATCAGCCATTTATTTTCACAGCTGGACACGAAAAATAAAATGGGCTGTATTTATCGCAGAATATTTCCTAGCACTGAAAACTGAGCCTTAAACCAAGTCCTACTAGAAAAAAATAACTTGGCCGAAATCAGAAAACTTTTAAAACATGATAGCGCTTCCAAATTTAATTTCGATGATGATCACTCGTTTTTATTTTTATTTTGGAACTATACAGCATCAGAAACATAATTCGAGTCTCTATACAGAGTTAATATTTTTCTAGAAGCAGGTTCCCATGGAAATGTTGACGTTTAGAGAAACTTACATCAGCAAGAAAACCCAGTCTCGTTCTCAAGTAAGCCAAATTCTCAGACGGTATCGGATAAAAATCAGGGAAGACGCCAGCAACAGCATTTCTCGCTGAATTTAAGTGCGGACAATTCCGTTCAAAAGCGTTTTTCTCAATCCCCCCCCCCCCAAAAAAATAATAATAAAAGGAATAAAAAGATAAACGAAATGAAATAAGCAAGGAAACCGAGTCCCCACTTTGCAGCACATACGAGTTAATCACGGTGTGCGAAAATACCCGCAGGTTTTTTCAGCTGCCGTCATCATCTCCCGGAGAGGCAAACCGCAAAAGCCACAAAGTCGCTTGCTTGTGGCGCAATCCTTGAGCCATTCTCGCAAATTGGGACGCTTTCCTATCATCACTGTTCAAGGTTTTTCCGAAGCAACGATGAGACACTAGGAAGAAAAACATGCTTTCAAGTATTTTGATTTTTTTTCCTTCCGGGCTTCCTGCTGCAAATCAGTGTACAGTATCCGCGTGTGCCCTTGTCAAGAAAAACCAGGAAGAACGCTATCCAGGAATGCAATAATTTTAAATCTCGATTATCCAGAATAATAAAATGTTGATGAAAATGGAATAATAAACGTTTTCAGATGGCCTGAAGTTATTAGGGACAAATGACACCACAATATAAGTTGATGTTGAGTATCAAATAACACAATGAAACACAGGAACCAGAGTCCATGACAGGACTGGGAATTCCTAGTTTAAAGGAGTAAATGTATTTCACACAGAATAAATATTTATAAATAGCAACAAATCAACAAACTCTTCTTGCAACTTGCAGGATATTGGGCACAAGCCTCGATATAATTTGATGTCAAGTGATATGATATCAAGAACAAAAACACGTTACTCAGTCCGGGAAAGGACCAGGATTCCATTGCGGAATTCCTAGTTTTAGAGATAAATGTATTTTGGAATAAAGTTGGAATAAGTTGCAATAACTCACTTGAACTCTGCTTGAATAAATGGAATAACGCAGTGATTAAATCAAATTTATTCTGAAAGCATTAAGAAGGACGAGCTTATATATTATTAATTTCATTTAAACTTCACAAGGTTTTACTGTTCATAATCAGTGCAAAATAATTATTGTCAAGGATGCTACGGTGCCAGGATGTTCCTGGCACCTCAATTTTGAGGATGGGGGATGTTACTATTTCTCAGAACTAGGTACGCTATTTTAACTGGCGTGCATGCCCAACACAGGATAAGTGAATAACTTGAGTAACAAATCACAACTGGTAGTAATACATTACAAGATAAGCTTCTTATATACTGTACTACAAATTACATTTAGCCTTCAATGGTTTTAACTCCTTATAGTCGAGTCAAGGAATACTGTATATTGTCAAGGATGCTAGTGTGCCAGGATGTTCCTGGCACTGCCATTTTGAGGAGGGGGGAATGATTTCCTTCTTCTAGGAATTATTATTAAATAACGAGTTATACCCCGGATTTCCCTTTGAATATAAAAAAAAACAGCACACCTGTACTGTACTTCAATGAAGCTCTCGAAAATATCAAACAGAAAAATTACATAAGTGGTTTGTCCGAACAATGAAACCTTCATTCAACGTGTGCCAAACATAATGATACGAAATTACCACGTGATTAAACAATTAATATGTCCCTTCAATAAAAAATTAGGCTATAAGTAGACAAAACACTTGGAAGTTTAATTTCTTCAAACCGACAGAATCATTCCGATTGATTGAAAATCTTTTGTCTAGCTTTCATCAGTGATTCATGGCGCAAAAAAAAATCAGCACAATGCTCCTGACAAGTAGGATTGACAATTACTGCAAGTATATCACATGGTCTATCAGAGGGTAATTTCCAGCATTGCGCCACAGGAACAGCGAATACACACGAGGTGACCCAACTTCCGACGCAATTGTTTCATCCTCCGGTCATCAGAAAATGAATGCTAATAATAAGAAGTATAGAAGAAAAAGTCAAGAGAAAAAATTACAGCGAAGAAGTCGAGGCCCTTATCAGCGATGAAAGAAAATCTCCCACGATGCGACTGACAAGCGATAATTTCCTTGGGGGTCTAATGACGCCACAGAGACGCTTTTCCACCACTGGGACCTGTGATGGTACCACACCGAAAAGGTGACATCGGGTGAAGGTCGGAAGAAGTCGCCTACGGGCCAAAACTACGCCATCACACTCACAGCAGAGTCCTTTTTTTCTTCGACTCGAAATTTACTCATCATTAGTCCTCGAGAATCAGAGAACCCATCAACTAAAGGTTCTCTTTCTCTCTCCCATCCCCCCCCCCCTCACAGTTAATTTTCTCTAGTCGATGAATCGCGATTATGTGGCACACGTTGGAATGAGTCTCGTGCAAATCGAGACACCGCATGAGAAAAATTTGCCATCAAGGCTAAACGAAAATTCAATCGCAGTAGAAATTAGCCTTTTTACACCACAAACGAGCGAAAAAAAGAAAAGAAAAACCTTCGTCCAAATGCGAAAATTTAAATTCGCAATTATGATAAAGTAGTAGTATTGGTGTTGAAAAAAATAATTTGGTCTCCTCGTACTAGTCATTTCATGCCATTATGAGAATTGAAATTGAACTATTTTCTGCTTTCTTTAAAGGCAATTAAAGCTCTTCGCATTTGCAAAAGTACAAAAATATTCGCTGTTTATTTTTGGAATCGGATTGCATTAAAAAAAATTTTTTAACCGCTTTTTCACCATTGGTTTTATTTATGTTTTGACATTGAGCAGTAAAACTGGTTCAAAAGTGTATTCGCGGTTCTCATTTCGATCTCGTATTTTTATTCAATCCCTGGAATTTTGCAAAAAAATTAATTTTTCCATTTTTTGATAAGCTGCTTGTATCCAGGAAATTTCATCAACTGCTTCCTTCATTTTTCGAATTTGACATCGAACAGGAAAACTCGATCTGAAGTATTTATGCGCTGCTCATTTCGATCTCATACTTTTATTCAATCCCTGGAATTTTGCAAAGAAAATATTTTCCCATTTTTGGATAACCTGCTTGCATTCAAGTAATTTCATCCACTGCTTCCTTCATTTTTCAAATTTGACATCGAGCAGAAAAACTCGATCAGAAGTTTATACATGCGCTATTCATTTCGATCTCGTATTCTTGTTCGACCCCGATTCTTGTGATAATTATAGTCTTTCTCTTATTCGAAAAAGAATTGCGCTTTTCAAGCGGATTCAAGTCAGCCCATTAAATTATTAAATGTTCAAAGCTTCATTTTAAATTCGGTCATTCAAATAAATTGCACTTCGTAACGTTTCCTTCGGGGCGATTGTCGCCTAATCACAGCAGCCTTCGCCGAAATAAATTTCGATCAACGACCCAATTCCATTATACGCTACCAAAACCGCAATAATAAATTCGCATTAAAATAAGGAGTTGAATAAGACGCGTCAAGGCATCAAGAGAACAGCACAATTTTGCAGTTCTGGGTCACGTGAAAGTTAGGTCACCTATATTGAGAAGTCCTACCCAAAATACAGTAAAATCTCGCTAGAAAAAAAATACCACGGACTTCGGAAAAAATTATTTAGTTTGAGACTATAATGGCATCAAACAAATTTAAGAGATACAGTACATTTTTTGAAAAATGGGTAAAAAAAAATATGTTACGTGCTTCCACAGCAGGTCCTTGACGAAGACCTGTCATAATTTCTATGACTCTCTGATAAACTTAAGATGAACAATGTTGAAAGGACTTCGCTTTTATTGAAACTGCTTTTCTACGAATGGGCGACTTGTCTAAAAAATTAAACTGGGAAAAAGATTTCCTTTCGAATCAAATCATTTCTTCACAGATCAATTTAATATCCAAGATACTGTCCATTTAAAATAAATTTATAAATTCTCAAACGGAGCTAAATATATAGAAAATTTTTTCGATGCTGTGAATTTATTAAAACTCTGCATTTTATTCACAGAACGCTTTGCTTTTCATGAGAAGTTTTCATGCTGCATAGGTTACAATTTTCCATTTCTCTGCAAATTTTCAGATAATCCTTATATGGCAAATGTAGAATCACACCCAAAACCTAATTATACTGAAATTAAAGATTTGAATGAGTTAAAAAAACCATATTTTTATAACTCAACTCCTACGGAAAAGCTGCTCGGACAAAAATTCGTTATAGCAAGAATCAATGTAAAAGAAATTTTTCTGTATTTATCAAAGCATCGGTGGGTTATTTTCCGTGCCCAGCATCTCTCGCCCCAATTTGGGATGGGACATATAAGAAACAAATGCTCCAGAATATTCTGCCTTTTTTTTTCTCTCGTTCTCCATGGTTAGAGAAAAGAAATTGGAAAGCAGTTTCCACATCGTCAACCATCCCGAAAAAAAAAATAAAGAAGAGGAAACCCAAGAGTCCTTTGATCCCGTTCGTTCATCCCTTGCTCGATCCCTTGCTGTATAGAGGTCTTCTGCCTTGAATACAACACACGAACCCTGTTCTCAATAGAGGTCTTAATGGCCCCACGTGTGTCCCTATGAAGTGGATACATTCAGCTTTGCTCAAGTGAGACGGGATCTGAGCCTCTGTGTATACAGTACATGGCAGATATCAGGCACTGCTTTTTAAGATTTATTTATTTTTTAAATCTTTTGAAAATTAATACTGACTATCAGAAAAAACAATAGAGTGGCACCCGAATGGCATTTTCTTGATCCATTTAGCTTATATTCATATAGAGAAATGAAGAAAAATTCCCGTGTGCCTGTGAATGAAACCCAAGTTTGGTTCCCATGCACAGCAAGGACTTTCATGAAAGAAAACTCTTCTTCCTTGAAATTTTCCTTCATAAACTTCAGCCATAAAACCTTTTTTGATTTCCTTTTCCTGCCCATTTTTGGTACTTGCAGTGTTGAGCTTGTCCCAAGCAGATCTCTGGAGAAAAACTGAGCAACCATTTTTTATCCCTTCAAATATTTCTCGCTTGAAAGCGCAGAATTACGATGCTGATGCGACTGATCAAAACTTCCACGCCTATTTTTAAGGAAGTCGAAAAACCGTAGCTCCGAAACTACTGAGCGCAAAAAATCGAATGACAAAAATGAATTTCTTCATTCAGTCTTATTATTTAAAAAAAAGCTTGGCAGCTGAACCAGATGTGTGCTCAATAACAAAGCCCATTTAGTCCCAGACTTGAAGGAATAATTGGGCCAAACTTCCTCATCTCCTCAGCGGAGATCACTGATGCATGTCCCGGGATTGGCACAAACCAGAACGGTCGAAATAATAAGGACTCCGAAGCACGCGGCGCTTTGCCAATTTGTCTGCGTGTTTCCTGGTCTTAATTGCTACCATCTCTCGAACCCCCCGCCAACGTGTCTTTTCCCCCACACAACCTCCACGGAATTGACACAAATCCTGGGAGGAATAATCCCCAAAGAAAATAAACGGACATATTCATGTCGAAAAAAAAAACTCAACTCAAGTTCTAAGAATAAAAATTGAAAATGGAATTTCTTCTTGCAAATTTTACTGTAGGGATGCAAAGAAAATTCGGGATTTTTCCAGGAGACTTTGGCTCTTTTAACCATTTTAGTTCCCTGTTTTTTCTACTCCTTTGGGCACAAAAATTTGCAGATAAATCCTAGCACTGCCACCCAAGGGTTCATTTGGGTTCAGTGATTGCTGTATGCTGTAGTTTCTATTACTGATATACAGTATTTTCTTTCATCAGGGAGGGAAAGAAAGTGCATGCAGTCACATCAGTTGTGCAACTGTACATTTTGGGATGTGTTTTCTTCCCTTTTAATATGCATGTACTGTACAACTTATTTCTCTATTTTTCATTCTGATGTGATGGAATGTGTTCGGATGAATGTGGGGGTTTGAATGAGGAAGTATTGCTCAAACCTTGTGAGCTGAAAATAGCGGAAAATAAAGCTTGCTGATGAATCAATCAATTGATCAGAAAACTATTTCAAACAGGGCTGATACGTGTTCATTGGACCAAAGAATCTTTCATCTGAACCGCAACTGTTTTTTTTTAAAGTTCAGTCATATGCCATCATATGCAAATTAAATGTCTATTCCCAAAAAATGTCTGAACTTTTCCTAAAACACTTTCAAAATAACATGACCATCAAAGATTCGCGACAAAAGCCGATTTTCGAAATCATTTTTGCGACACAGCAGCGGGAATTTCCTGCTGTTTCGTTTCAGAATTTCCCCCTCCCCAAGTGTACCTCCATGAGTTGTTCAAATGCAACGTAGACAAGAATGAAATGGAGAGAAGAGAAGAGAAACTCGTAAAAGCGCAGCTGAGAAGAAACCACGTGGTTCCTGCTTCCCGACAAATGGGCCACAGGTGAGCAACCAAAGTAAACAACCACATGCTGCTTTATAGACCCTGCTGTTAATTGCTCACCAACGCTTTTTTTGTTTTGTTTGTGTGTGTGTGTGTGTTGTTTATTGTGTTGCACGGATACCAACCCCTCTTGAGTCTCGACACACTGCTCATTAAAATCGACACTTTTGATTAACTTTTTTGCAGCCTCGAAATCAGTTACAAGGAAAAGCCACCCGGAATTTCGGAAATCAGGGATTATGCAACAGTCGCAGTGATACTTGTTTGAGAGTCGTTATATTCTTCTGGAGGATTATCTGAAGAGTTGTGCCAGAATTTAGCACGAATTCGCAAAATGATTACTCGAGAAATCAAGATTGAACGCATGATAATTAATCTGACACTCTACATGAATTTAGCAGTAGAAAGAGTTTATGGAAAATTAATTGGAGAAACCCCCATCAAATCTTCAAAATTTCTTGGAATACCACGCATCTAAACATTTTTTTTATGATACTGTATAAATCAGGGGTGAAATTGATTTATCATGCCTGAAAAGGCTGTCTATTCTTCAAATTTATGGGCTGCTGAAAATTACTCAATTTTTGTTCGGACAACGTTTTGTGAAACTTGATGTTCCAAAGTGAATTATACAGTAGTTCAAAAATCACAAAGAGGTCATTATTTTGGAATGTCTCCCACTTCAAAAATTCGCGACTTCCATTATAGTTGAATAGTTCCTAGCGAAAAAGCGAAACAATAATGTCAGTGGTTCAGAAAATGTAATATTGACATACATTTCGTACTGGAGAAATCAATGGAATTGAAACTACAGCGACACTCACCTTCCAGATTTCATCAAAAGTTTTTTCTTCAATGGGGAATGATTAAAATAGCACGTACCTGCCATTTCGACACAGGATTTCTGTCACGAGAGTGAAAATTATTACGATAATTAGTTCGTGCTGAATTCAGCATAAAAAATACTGATAATACGGCTGAATATTTTCACGCAAATATTTCAGCGTTTTTCATTTTAAATGACGCTTCTCGTGCCAGAAATTTGTTTTCGAGGACATTTTTCAAATTGTATAAACTATTTTCGGTCAAGAAATTGGATTTTTCTTCGAACAAATGTTCAATGTTCATTTTGCCAAAGTAAGATATAAATCCGCGTTTTTTGAAATTTCATGACGCTTCTCGCGCCAAAAAATGTTGTTCAAGGCCATTTTTCAAATGCATAAACTAATTTCGGTCAGGAAAATGGATTTTTATTCGAAGATATGTTCAATGGTCGTCTTGAAATATTAAAAAGAAAATCTCGCGTTTTTAAAAAATCTTCATGACTCTTCTCGCGCCAGAAAAATTTTTTGACTGCCTTTTTCGAATTGCATCATTCGAAAGCAGATTTTTGCTTGAAGAAATTTTGTGTGGTCGTTTTGCCGAATAGAAAAAAAATTACGCCTTTTTCAATGACGTTTCTCGCGCTAGAATTTTTTTGGGGTAACATTTTTCAAACTGCACAACTGAATTTCTTGCACGAAACTAGATTTTTCTTCGAAGAACCTTGTAGTCAAAGAGTCATTTTCCCACTGTTAAGGAAAGAATAAACCATATATTCTCAAGTGGGAAGAAGACGAAATAATTCGCTGATGACTTGAAGCGTCTCATCTCTCATCCTTCTGCCCACAATAAACAAACGCCGGTTAAACAACACGTGAGCTATTCGAGAAGCATACGTAACAAGTCAACATTCCGAACGTCGTTCAAAATACACAAAAAAAAGGATCATAAAATAAAATAAGAAAATGTAAGCGTCATGTCAAACACTAGCAGTCAGTCAGCACTAATTGACATCGAGGCCCCGACTCAAACAAACAAGAGCTGGTCACGATGTTCCGAGAAAAATATAATGAAGAAAAACGACCCGAAGTCGACTTGGGTCCTGTGTCGGGATCTTCTCCGAAAGACCTTTGACCCGACATTGACGACACGAATCGGGATTTCCGAGATTCCGTCGAGCATTATTCAGGCTAAAATTAGACACACACACACACACACAAGAGTCGTCATTGTTTTTTCTTCGGATGACGAGGAAATTTTCTCCTGCGTCAGAAGAACCCTAGTCTGAAGGAATGTCTTCGACGCCTGTCCTTGAAATTTTGAACCTTTCGACTCGAAGGATATTTTAAGTCGATCACTGCACCGAAAAAAAAATGAAATTCCATCAAGGGAGACTTTCCGACTCGATGTGTTTCAATTTTGAATTACTGCAATTAGACAATTCAGAGATAAAATCAGACGAAATCGACGCGCATCTTTTTGAACCGATGTGATTTCTTCCGAAAATAAGCAAAGCGAATTCAAGACAAATTTAAAAAAGGGACGAATTACAAAAAGCCTAACCATAAAATTTCCCCATTTCCAAATAAGTCTGAGGACTGGATGAGAAAATTCGAGAAATTTAGCAACTGAACGCTTTAAAATTAATATTTTGAGTGAATGATAAAATATAAATTTGATTTAAAAATTTGAAAATGTACTCTAAAAATGCATCTTTAATTTGCATTCAAAAGTCGCTCGAATGAAATGAAACCGACGAGACACTCTTTCCGTCAAGAATCGAATTTGCAAATAATGCCAGCGATTTAATGAGCAGCTTTCCGAAGGCGCCGAGTGAAACTCGACTCGCTGCAATTTCCACCAAATTGCCACTTCCGCCAGCCATTATTTATGCGCATGTTTCACGCAAGGAAGCCAAGCAAGAAAATGCTATTTAAATCATCCTCTGTGTGTCTGAACTCACGAAGAAAGACTTTATGCAAGTACCGAGTGGGGGGGAAAGAAAAAGCCCCTTATACGTAGATACAAAATAGGAAGCGTTTTTTACTCTCTTCAGCTCCAGAGTTTCGACCATGGGGCATAAACAAAGTCCGCAGGATTTTACACCCTCGTTAAAAATCACTCAAGGGTCCAGATTTATTCCTGTAGAACACAAGCCCAACGTTTTTATTTCAATTATTTGAATCGATTTTTTCCAAGTATCAGAAGTAAAATTTCGCCAGAACCGAATTCAAATTCGTTATAAGATGAAGCATCTCTTCCGTATACTTTCGACGATAAAAAAATTAATGTCGAATACAGAAAACTAGGTGCAAATATGAAAAGAGGCATCAAAGTTCAGTGCTGCATATATTTACATGATTATACATGCTTGTCGCAATTTTGCTGGCAATGTTTTAATTTTTAGATTGTCCACTTTTTAATGTTTGCAATTTTTTACATGGAGTTCTGGGGAAATTTTCAATTCAACAATATGAATCAAGAATATTTTTTCATAATGCACGCTGTAAATCACTTGACACGAAAATATTTTTATATTGACAACATTTTTACCAAAAAGACTCGGAAGAAAAAAAAAAACTCAGATCACGTCTCGAATTGTGAAAGCGATAATCGCATAACTTCGTTCAAAAATCAAAGCGGAAGAACATGAACTTTCGGGATTAGGCCTGGATCGCAGGTCAGATAATCTTCGTTTTTCCCCCCCTTCGAATTTTGCTGGGCCAAAAAAGAAGAAGATGATGATAATGATGATGATTATTCTCTTCCACATGTGGGCAACGACATGGAAAACCGGAAGCCCAATTACGTCCGATGCATCATCGCAAAGCACCCTGTTGGTGCACCGACCAACGGTTCTCAACCTGGTGGCGATTTCGTCATCTTATACCCGCACAAATAACGCATAAATAAATAAATGTATGCTATAAACAAATCTTGAATACTTCGCAATACCTTCGAGAGTTTGAATTCACACGAAAATATGTATTTACAAGAAGTACATCCGAGGGTTGTCCTAGTTGGACGCGACCTCTGTTATTTTTTGAGTAGGTGCTGTTGTAAAATGAAGAAAAAATCACGACATAGCCAATAATGATATTCTATGATTCTGGGATTTTTTTTTTGGATTAAACACTTGGATGGCAGAAATTTCCTTTACATTCCACAGCAAAATTTTCCTTTTTTTGCACCCCGTCATAGTTCAGTTTTTTGATCATCAAAAAAGGCTGGTTGAGAAGGCCTAAGCCGGGATAAAATCTGCGAAGAGTTTTTTTTTTGGAAATCTTCCATGCTAAACTTCTGCTAGAAATGCAGAAAAAGATGCCACCCAACGAGGAATTTCTTGTTATTTGCAAAAAAATTGTCCACCAGCTAGAGAAAAAAAAATATTGGACTTTTTTCTGACTCAGGCCACAGTTACCAGTTGATGTTATTCACTATATGTGCATTTTATTTCAGTGAAATTTGGCGCAACAGTCTACAAAAATATCAAAACTTTGCCAAAAAAGTTTGAAACGGTTTTTTTTCTATCAATTTACTGTTTGATCATAAGTGAAAATTCCCAGTTGCAGCCAGAGTTTTTTTTTAATGCATGTCACAAAATATGTCACCCATAATTCAGTTTGCTGATATTTTGCCAGGATAGTAAAAAAAAAGAATTTTTGTTGGTTTAGCCATTCCCTGAAATGAAAGTAATGAATAAAAAATCGCTTTTTTTTAGCAGACATGACAAATTTTTAGCACTCTGTCTGTCACATGGGTGGAGACTCCTGGAACAGAAAGATTTTCCAAGTACCAAAATGTAGTAAATTTAAAAACGGTTATTACAAATCGAAAAAAAAAATCCCAAGACCTCAGAACATCATATGCTGTGTCATGAACCTTCTTCTTATAAAATTACACGTATTAAAAAATATCAAAGGCGGCGTCCAACTGTGACAACCCTCGTATACGAAGTAAAAACACCAAAACCCCCCAAAAAAAATTCCAGAATCTGTGAAAAAGCCCTGCAAAGAGTTAATCTCTGTGTGAAAATGTGTGTGTGCACCGCAAATCGTCTCATTTACCCTCAAGATGAAAAAAAAAAAACATTGCGAAATATCTTCCGAAGACGCATTACGTCAACACCTTCAGATTTCAAGTCTCAAGGTTGGCTATTCTCGCCTTTTTTTTTGTAAACGACCAATGTACAAAAACAGACACAAGTAGACTAAAATAACAAAAATGTCAGAATAACTTTTGCGGCCGCCAGAAGCCATAAAAAGTGCTGGTGAAAACAGAGAGAGACACACGAGAAAAGAGAAAAAAGGTTTGTTCCCACAGTAATCCGGTTTCTCGAGAGTTTCTTAGCGGTTTCCTGCGTGAATTACCTATTTATAACTACGTGGAAAAACTGTTCATCTTCCCTTTTCATTATCTCGAAAAATCCCGTTTTTTTCTCTTCCCCCTCAGTCTCATTTACACTCCGAGACGACTTTTTCTTTCGTGAGAAGTCAACGTCATTTGCGACGATCTCGAAATTTCACGACAAATTTCTGAATATTTTGATCTTGAAAATCACTGCAGATATTATTTTTCAAAAAAAATGAATAACATAGGAATGTTTTTTTTTCAGGCATCGGAGCTTCGTGTTTGTTCTGTGAAGACGTTGCAGGTGCATCGACCCCGAAGAGTCGGCAGAAAAACCGACACGTTTGGCGGATGTCCAAACATTTTTGCATGCTCATGCTATCGTTGAGTACTTTGGTGATTTTGAGAAGATTCACGGAATGAAGCATGAGTCACTTTCCGCGAGAGGAATACAATGTATCAGATTATGCACAATTTCAATTCGGGAAAAATGGCGAAGAAAGCGCGGAGGGAAATGCAAAATTAAACGTTTTTCGTGGCGAATTTGCCACAAAATGATTTTCCTCAAAATATGAATAGCGTCTCGAAGTTCATCAGTATTCCCATTGGATTTGCATAAACATATTCCGAGTCCTTCCTACAGTGAATTCATACTTCAAAAGAAGACAGTATTTCATGCTAATTTTTATTTTTCTACTTTAAAACTTAATTTGATAGGATCGAGTATTTTCTGCAACTGTTTTTTCGAGTATGAATTGAAAAATATTATACAGCTGATTTTTAAAAATTCTAATATTTGTAATTCCTACTTTGAAATAATCGAGTATTATTTCAAATTCAGCAAAAATGTTTCGAGTCTGAATTGAAATTTTTACAAAAAATCAGCTGAAAATATTGGATCCTTCTAATTTGCTGCTTTTTTACACTTGGTTACACTTGTTCTTCGCAGATTTTCGCCAAGAAAAAATTGTATGCAAATGCGAATTTTTAAAAGCCAATTCTTCGATAAACTTAGCCTCGAAATAACCGTAGTGCAACATCTTGATTTTGTTTTCTCATTCTGAAAAATCAATCAAGACAGTGATTGCAGTTCTTAAATAATTATGAAATTATTTTCCGGCAACTTGAAGCTTTATATGTCCTGACCATGAGAATCCACCAGCGTGCAATGGTCCGATGAAAATGACCACCTCGGTCCTTTATTTATTTTCACATAAATAATATTCAAAATACTTTCCGAAAATCCCTTTTCCGGCGCATTAATTTATTGATATAAATTCATGCAAAAACCACGAGAAAAGAAAAAAAACTGCGTCGTTCTCAGGAAAAAAAAATTCCTCAGTGCGTCAGCAAATTTTTGTGGGATTCTTTTGAAACATTCTCGAATCCTCAGAGTGAAGCAAGATACCAGATACTGTTGGCAAGTGAATCACATTTCTTGTCATGGACGTTGTTGTGGTCTTCACATTTTTTTCTGCTATTTTTGAAACGGATTTGTAAAACAGAAACAGCAAAAACGTTGAGTAGGAACGCAATCAGCATTTAAATTTCGAGAGCTGCATCAGCTTTTCACCAGCAGCTCTCCAACTTCGATTCAATATAAGTACAGTGTGGGGTTCCGACATACGGACGATTCAACATCGGGATATTTGATAACTCAAAAAGCTCGCCCCATCATCTGGACAATGTCTCGAAATATGGACACTATAGACCAACATTTATGGACAGATATGAAAAAGATTTTTCAGTATTTTTACATATGTTGAATAAATTTAGCTTTTTCCATTAACAAACATTATAAATCATAGGAATACATAAATATTTATCAAAAATAAGCCTAGTTTGTGCTTCTCAATTCAGAGTTTTTCCTCATTGTTATGTGAGCACAGGATCGGAAGACTTCTGATTTTTTTTTTACTTTTCAGGCTCAATTTTTATGCCAGAAGATCAGATTTTGCATGGATTTCTTCTGAAAAGTTTTTAATTGCATATTGAAGTTCGGAAAAATATTTTATTCAATTTTGGTGACTTTTTCCCCTATTTTCGATTGAAAAAATTGAATATATTCTCATTAAAGTCCACGGGAAAACATAATCTGACATGCGGACATTCCGACATCGGGATAAGACTCAAGCGCCAATGACGTCCGTATCTCGGGGCCCCATGTTGTTTCCAAAGTGCTGTCATCAAATTTGTCTTTGCTTGATCCGCACAGACCTAGATTTGATTTCATAAACTGGACGCAATTATTTTCCAAGATTTTTCTCTCTTTTTTCCCCCATTTATTTTCTGAGAAAGTATACAGGAATTGCTTCAGCAGTCCTCATTGCTACATCGACATTCTGAGCGTATACAAACTCACACAAAATCCGTTTGACAGCTGTGACAGGATTACATAATGACAGCATCAGGACTTCGTTCATTCAGCAAAAAAATAAATGAAGATAAAAAACTAAAAATGAAATAGCTTCACCAATCTCCAGCGAAATTTCTCAAGATGGAAGCTGAAGAAAGAAAAATGTCTGCTAGGGACACGAGAAATCATATCCAGAGCCCCAAAGCCCAAAAAAAAAATAATCTTGAGGAATAATACATCCGAAAGACGGACAAATATACGAGAATAAGAAGAATAAAAAAAAGCAAGAAAATTCCCAACGTCGTCATTCCGCCATCAGCAGAAGCATCAGCCGCTGTAAGAAATGAAACATGCCGCAAAAAAACAAATCTGCAACCCGGCCCACGAACCCCCCGTCGCAACACGCGTCTGTCGGAATGATAAACGGGTCACATCTTCCTGTGCCATGCAACCCCTCTTCGCTTATTCAAGTCTCGGGGGTGGCAACCCCCCTGTCCAACCCCCCACACACACACACATTAAGTCGCCATTCAAACCCACGACCATTATGTGGCTTCCGATCCCAGCATACCATATTCCGGCACCATGCATCAGTTATTGACTGACTGACTGACTTTATCTCGACTCGAGGCAGTTGAAAGCCATACGCTTTCAGATCAGTGACACATACCAACCTTTTTCCGGGTGTCAGAACTTTGAAAATTTTCAGTAATGCAGTAGAACCTTCAGGGCGACCCCCATCATGGAGGTTCAGGGGCTTTGCGACAACTCCAGCCACAAATAAAATTGTTTAAATAATTGAAACAATGGGCTAAATCACTTCGGGGCATATGAAAATGTTATCTAAGTTGGGACTCCCAAAACTTGGCACTCTGCGATTTTCAAGCAAGGCTTCCAAAGTTAAAAAAAGACATTTTAAAATGAAAAAAACTAATGAAGCTCTCCATGTTGAATTTGAAGTAGCTCCAAATTTATTCGACTGAGAGAATTTTCGAAAATCGGATTATGGTTCGATTTGTAAGGGTTAGTTATGAAAAAATCAGGGAAAATGAAAATCATCCATCGACTGCGATATATTTTGAAAACCTTTTTGAAGATCCTACAAAAATAGTTCACACCCTTCAATCAAGTATAAATTAAATTTATTACTAAGTTTGAATCGGTACACCGTATTCAAGCGACAGCTTAAAAAGCCGGAAATTTGAATATGCAACAAAGAAAACAAGGTCGTCTGTTTTTTTCATGAATTTATACACAGCATCCTGTAAACCCTAAACCTGAAAATTTCATCAAAAGGAAGATTTCCTTTAGGTTTGGCCTGAAAACGTCTAAAAAAACCAATGTCAGAAAAGTCTAAGTTCAGCATGGAAAGAGCAGTTACGGTATATAGTTTGTGCAATCATTTCCGATTCGAAAAAAACTTTTTTCCGCTGCCAAAAATTGGCAACCGCCACAGGTTGAAACCCAAATCATTGCGAAAGTTGTGTCGTGGGAAAGGAAATCACGTATTCCAGGTACTTCCGTCTGTTCCGAATTTCCGAGAATCATTTTCCAACTCAAGGACTGAATGAATGCTGTACAGTTGGGCCCCAAGATGTGGACGTAATCAATACGAACCTATATTCAATCAGTTCTCCTTTTCATCAAAACTCAGGATAAAGTCCTCAAAAAATTTAAACTAGTTAATTTCAACTTCAAGATATGGGAAATTACTGAGCTGAAGAAATCCACAGAGAAGCTGATTTTTTGACAAGAAAAGGGGCAAAAAAATATGCGCACTAACGTCGTCATAGTTTGTTTGAAAGTGATGAAAAAAAAAATATATATATCACAAAATTAGCCTGTTTTGGATTTTGAATTAAAGTATATTTATGATCGATTAAGCGTATCATTGTGAATAGAAAAAGCTCAATTTACCCAAGAAATATCAAAACTTTGAAAGTTCATTCTTTTATGTTTCTTTTTTATAAATATAAGGGCAAAGTGTCAGTATACTGTATCTAAGCGTCCCTAAGTTAAATCGTCCGTATGTCAGGCTTCAATATATATATATTTGTGTCTCTTTTATGCTTTTATTTTCTACGATAAAAACAAGTGAAGAGCAGGCAGTCTATAGAACATTGTTCCCCAACCTTTTTGGGCCTGCGAACCGGTATATTTTTTTGTGGACCGGCAAATGTCCCAAAAAATGTCTGCGGACCGGCAAAGTTTCATAAAATTGTAGCAGAATCAAAAACGTTTCGCTTCAACGACTTAATAGCAGAAATTTGAAAAGTTCCTGCTTTTTTCTAAAAAATTAAGAACTGATGAAGCAGCTATGTGGTGTAATGTCTTCAAAAAAATAGAAATGTGGGCTGGAAGAAAGGTTTCTAAAAATGAAAAATTGAAATTTTCATTTCAGCTGGTGAAAATTTGTCTGAAGTGCTATTATAGGAAAAGCCAACTTTTTTGCATCAGACAATTTAAATTACGATTGTATTTCAAAAATTTCAGATAAAGAGAATAGCAGACTTCATTGCTACTTCTGAAAAAGTTACTATGCTGAGGAAATGTTCCACACGGACCTGAAAAAAAAAAAAAAAAGTCTGCGGACCGGCGCCGGTCCGCGGACCACGGTTTGGAGAACACTGCTATAGAACATCCCAGGAAAAATCTCGAATTTCCCGAAATGTTTCCCCATGGAATAATCTTGTTGGATCCCGTATAAATTTTTTTTCGTGTGTCAGTGTGTGTGTGCCTGGGATCCAATACAAGGAGCTAGCTTCCATTCCACGAATCACCGACTGTTTCTATACGGAATATCACAAGCACAACACGCGAATCTTTTCCTCTCTCTCGATCTCCGTCTTGACAGCGATTCCCATGGAATTGTAACTGGCAAAAATCTGAAGCCTGGGATGATATGATGGCGCGGGGGGAGGGGGGGGTGTACTTTTCTCAAGAAGAAACGAGGAAGGAAGAGGGGGGGGGGGGGGTTACACACCACTCTGGCATCGATTCTCAGGCTCCAGGCCTCGACAGCAGCACGACACCGACACACACACACACGACTCGACACGACACGAGGCGGCCGACAGGCGGGGGGTTGAAGCGCGACGTTCCGTTCCGCGTGCCACCGATATATTTCACGGCTCTCGGGTCTTTTCCCCACCTCTCACACACACACACACACACACAAAGCAAGGCGTCATTTAAAACTTCCGCTCATTTTCATCCATTTCGACCCCATGGTGTATTTCAAGAAAGGAAAAAAAAGGGGGGCGATGGACTCGTCATCGACGGGACGGATTCCAAGACAAAATTCGGGAGACGAGGAAAAAAAAGGGTTGCTGTTGTAATCATTGATGATGAATCAGCTCATGCTTTGTGAACTTCAAAAGAAAAGAAAAAAAGGCAATGATCTTCGAGGTTCCAATGCATACATATATTCTGAAGTAGGAAAAAAATGTTTTAACAATAAATGTACGGTTAATAAATAATGTATGAAATTATTCAGAGAAGAGTTTTTTCATGAAAAAAATGTAACTTCCAGTTCATCTGAAGTTTGCTCTTATTGTTTCAGTGAAAACAAAAATTGGATGCTACCTTGTTGGATTAAAACAAGAGTACCTGAATCAGTTGTGTTGGGCAAGCACGCCGAGCATTTAATAATTAATATAAATACAATTATGGAAATTACAAAATCATTCCCCCTCCTCAAAATTGCAGTGCCAGGAACTTCCTGGCACCCTAACATCCTTGACCAGATTAAAGTTGTAAAAAACATTGAAGGTTAAATATAATTCTAGGTATGTAAGCAGCTCATATACTCCAGATTATTATCAGTTGTGTTCTGTTATTCAAGTTATTCATTTATTCCAAACTTTTTCTGCAAGCTGCAAGAAGAGTTCACTGAGTCATTCATCATCAGTTTATCCTGCTAAATACATTTATCCCTTTTCACAAGGAATTCAAGAAATTCCTGGTCCTGTCCTGGGCTGATTGCTGTGTTTCATTATATTCTTTTATACGACATCAACTTATATTGTGGTGACATTTGTCCCCAATATGGTGTTTGCAGGGGATTTACTACAATGTAGATTTGTAAGTTGAAATTTTAAAACTGCAGACACCAGGTGTGCTGACACTTGTAAATCAGTAAAACCCCTCAAATTGGTTGCAACTCAAATAGTTTGCAACTCCAACAGAAAAACAAATTCAACACTCAAATTCATGCAGTTTAATTTTTGAATCAACAAAGACAACAAAACAAACGCCGACTGATAACAAAAGTGACTTGTTATAATTTAATTTTGGCTCATACGTTGATAAAAGCATCACATGAACTCTTTTGTGATACAATTTGACACGTTTTACTTATGGGAACACTATACAGACTCATTTCTCACTAATTCTCCTTTCTCTTTCATCTCTCATCATTGTTTCGACAGAGTATTCATCTAACAAAAAATGAGCTTTCAAAACATGGTTGCTTTATACCCCCCAAAAATGGGTGCTTTGTAGAAAGTTTTCTTCTGTCACGGGGGAAATCGATTTCGTCTCAAGATACCAAGTCGACGCCTATTGTCTTATTTCTAGAGGTTTTCTCATGCCCTCTCTTTTTTTAGTCACAGTTTCGAGATGTTTCCACAGAAAAGAAGCTTTTCGGACGAAACGTATAAAAATAAATGCCACAGTTTCACTTTCTACATCTCTGAGACGACGTTTGTGGGCATTTCTTTCGGCTTTCGTCACGCGTCGCCTTTTTATTTATTTTTCATTTATTTTTTTGGGAGGTTCTCAACAATCGACCGCTTGGTTTTTCTTCGCGGTGGCAGATACGGTCTTGAGGCATTGTCAACAGGTTGTTTTTTAGGTCATTGTTCAGGTTAAAAATTGAGGACGATTTCTGTCCGAGGTCAGGTGAAACCAGATCAGTTCATGTTCGTCTGGGACTGAATTTATGAGAATTGCGGCACAAACAGCCGAGATGAGGTAAAACACAAAAATAAATGAGGGTTCTCAAGAGAATGAAAACTGGTGGTGGTCCAAGTTCAACTTGTACAACATTTACCTGAATACACATGAAGAAAGCTGATGTAAAATCCGATGAATGATTCGAAACAACTATAAATAATGCAAAGTAACGGAAAACATCTAAATATATGGTTTCCGATTTCAACTCGCGTTTTCACAGGAAATTTTGCTAAAATTTAAGATCTCTTCCCTTTGTTTGCAGCTACTTTCACAGAAGGCAAATAATTGTCTCGAGGAGCATTAATTATTTTGCACAATAATTGTCATATTTACTCAAGTACCCTCTGCCAATTTTTTTTCTTAAAATTGAGGTAAAAAAAGGATGCAAGTCATAAGTGGGTATAAAAATTGTTCGAAACGTTTTAGAAGATTCAAGTGTGCCTTATACTTGATTCTGATGGTAAATTCTGAGCCAACTTTACCAGAAAAATGTATTTTCATACATAGCAACAGAATTCAATCATTTTTATATATTCCTGTCTAAATCTACATTTGGGTTGTCTAACTTTTGAAATATATTTCAATTCACTGTTTGGTATATTTCCGTCCACCGGAATGAGAATCGGAAGACAATTTGCGAAACTTCTGCGAAATCATTTGAGAAAAATTGACTTTATTTTTGGTCAAAGCACTCGCTTTTCAAATTATTTGTTACATGATGTTGTCGAACAATTGACCTTCTAAAGTTTCATTTCCTGTCGTATTTTCAAAGAAGAGACAGATAATTATAATTGCTTTCCAAGTCAACGATTTCTGTTTTGGACATTGAGAAAATCCTGGGTCGATAATATTCGGTATATTTTCCACGGAAGACAAACGCATCCATTCCATAAGAGTACTGTTATCCTAATACTATACATTATAGTCATTAATTAAACCGAAATGACAATCGGAAGACAATCCGCGTGAATTTAGACACATCTTTCAAGCAAAATTGACATTAATTTTTCACGCACTCGCTTTTTCGAAGGTTTGTCAAGTGATTTTGCCGAAAAGCAGGCCTTCTAAACCGTCACTTTGCATTATTGTACTCACAAAGAAATTGACTTTCATGTCGAATGCAGTCGAATAATCCTCAAAACAATTTAGACGAAAAATAAGCCATCTACAACGTAACTCTTTTGTCGTATCCACAAAAAAAAGAGGAACGGTTGATTACAATTGTCGAAGAAAGCAATCCATGAACTTGAAAACTGTGAAAAAAAATCAGATGAATTTAGTCTGTCGACAGCGAAAAAATTCGAGAATACTTCTCGGAATATTTTCCACGAAAGACAAACGGCGGGTCCGTTTCTTCTGATGACTGATATGATTGACGAGCAAGAAAAAAAAAAAAAAAAAAAAAAATCGCGCGCGGGTGAACCGCATTCCGAATC
>CAJPEX010003441.1:0-28936 GCA_905338405.1 Notodromas monacha
AAATCTTAAAGGATCAAGATAAACTGTTGGCCTTATATGATTTCTCATCAAAGATTCTCTGGATAAATTATTCATTCAACTAAACCTTCATCTGGAAACAAGCTGAAGACCTTGTGGTTTAAATTGGGTTCATTAACTGCTGCAATTGCTTCAATTCTGGTTTATGCTGCAATTCTTGTTACCAATAATTTGTTTTCAATGTAAGGGAAGGAAGGGGTGTATGCATACACATCATTTGTGCAGTTGTAAATTTTCTTCTATTTTTGTTATCCATTTGCATCTAATTTCTCTGTTTCCTGCTATGAAGTGATTGAATGTCTTTTGAATGGATTTGGGTTGGGTGGGGGTTTGGGTGTGGAAATCTTGATTGAACCTTGTGAGTGCTGAAAAGTCGAAAATAAAGCATTCTGTTCATTCATTCAAGCATATCTGCTCTGAACTTTTGTTGACTAAAAAAAGTCAAGTTGTTTTGTGCAAAAAAAAGGTGTGAGAGATAGAGAGAGAGTCTGAGAATAGTATGTGAGATGGTAGGATTTTCCCAGAGAAAAAGCAGCTGACTTTTCAATGATTTCCTAAGAGGTCTGTCTGTCAGTCATATAAAGACTTTTAGAAACTGGAGAATTTACACTTTTATTGCCTATGAAGCATTCATAAAAAATATGCAAATATTGGTGATACCTGCGCAATTTTCAATGATTTCCTAAGAGGTCTGTCTGTCAGTCATATAAAGACTTTTAGAAACTGGAGAATTTACACTTTTATTGCCTATGAAGCATTCATAAAAAATATGCAAATATTGGTGATACCTGCGCAACAGAGCAACTGTGAAATAAAAATTGTCATGGACAATTTCGTGATTGGTGAAAAAATACTCAATTAAGGGAAATTGTTCTTTGTGAAAAAAAAATTCCTGACCGGAACATCTCAAGTTTATGGTAAGAGAGAGAAAAATGGGGAAATTTCCCTGTTTCAAGCTCAAAAATTTTTGAATTTCAGAAAGTTGAGGCTCAGGATTGCCAGGATATTACTTCAATTTGATACTAATACTGTAAATTATATTCTCCAAATGTAATTCTGAAAACGCACAAAAATAAACAGGCTTCTAAAAGGCATATGCATACTTTTCGAGTGCCTGGAGCAGATCACATTTTTCAGATATTACCTTAGTAAGTTTAGCAAAATCCTTTAAAATTTTTCAAAATATTTCAGCAACGATTTATTTCAAATACTCTTGAAGGGTCGACAAGTGAGATTCCTTCAAGGAATTTCAGAGTGCATCTCAGTTTCATCTTCTTCTTTACAAAAATATTTTTTCAGAAATGAAAAAAATGGTTAAAAATTTAAATCCAGGTTCCATTGGCCAGCAATGAAAATGTATGAGCGCCTTCCAGGACTTTTAAGAAACCCCTAGTTTCCAGGTAGAGTGGATGAAATTTGGCCGCGAAAATCATCTGTTCAGAAAATCTATGCCTAGAAAGTTCACAATAACTCCCTCGTAGTCTTGGAAATTGCAGGAAAATTCCCACTGTTCTTCGGAATAAGCCAGATATGCATTTTAAAATGTCTAAAATCTGACACTTCCTTTTCTAGTAAAAAAAAGGACCTCTAAGAAATTCTTTCTTGCTTTTGTAGGAACGCAAGATTTGTTTTTCTCTTCCGGGCGTATTTTCCTGGTAAATATATTGTGATTAAATGTTGAATATATACAGTATATTGTTTAAAAAAAATCGTCTTTCAAGACAATCCGATGCATTTTTTAAAAATTTATCTGAACCGAACTTGTCTCTTCATGAATTCTTATACAGAACTCGTTTTTCAGAAATTGCCATTCATCAATAAATATAATACATTACTGTATCGTACAAAACAATTTTCGTCACTTTCAGGAGATATCTTGCATCTATCTCGGGGTAATTCAAATTTTTTTTTTTGCTTGTGCAGAATGGCTTCTCTTGGAAAAAATATGGCCCCAGTTTACCTACCATTGTTACATAAGCAGATAACATGCAGCTAAAATATCTGATTTGAAATACTGTATTATTTTTTGCCCTTCAGGTAGCTTTCAAGAGAGAGAGAGATTTTTAATTTTCAAAAAGTGGATCAAAAATTCAAATTGAACCTTGAAAAAATATGCCTCTTCAAGAATAGGGATCAATCTATCTTTATAAGAATCATCACTCATAAATATTCCATATACAGAACACTTTTTTTTTTTACTCCATGTCCAGTCCAAATGCAAAATTTGCATCTTGATCTCTTTGCAAACCAATATTTTTTAAAATTTGAAAGAACTGCTTTTCTTAAGACTAAATTTTTCTGGACCAAGTTCATCAGCCAACATATTGCATAAAGCAGATCAGCTGCTGCAACTCAAGTATCTTCATCAAAATATTGTTTTCGGTTCCTTGCGTAATTTTCAGAAAAAAAAGAGTGAGAGAGTTGGCAACATCCCAAAATTATTCATCCCACAAAGTGTACCCAAAAATCCTGAGTGCGAAATCCAACAAAGATGTCTCTCTCCATGAATGATGATAATGATGATGATGATGATGATGACGCCGCAGCTACGAGAAATGAGCATCATGAGGGTATAAGAAATGGTAAGTTGGCAACTCTTGCCAGAGCAAAACAAAAACAAAACAAAGAAGAAAAACTTTAAAATAAAAAAAGAGGGGGTACATATAGGAGAAGAAGGAGGAGTCCAGCAGGACAGCCGGCGGGTTGTCTCTTTTCTTGCGACTGCATTCAGCATATCCTCTCTTTTTTTATTTTTCGTTTTAAATTTGTTTTTTTTTTCTCTCTCTCTTTTCTTCGTCCCTCTATATTTTGACGGCACAAAAGCGGTGCCCCTGCGGTTGTTGAACCCGAAATAGGCGCCCGAAGGCCGTCGCTCCGCCGCCGCGGCGGCTCGTCATTAACCGGGAATGCACCCGCGGGACGCAACCCGGGGTCCCACCTCCTCCTCCTCCTTTTTCCTCCCCCGAGGGTGGTGCTCTTGGCACTGATGATGGTGCCTATGTATGTGTGTGTGTGTGTGGTACTTCCTTTCGGAGAACCCGGGTCAGCTGACTGTGACTGACTGACTGGGACGTGTCTGTCTGTCTGTCTGTGTGTATATTTGTGCCCAGAGGGCCCCCCCCCCTTTTTTTATAGCACATGATGAATCCATCACAGAGGCTGCACACACACACACATATGCAGACCCCAGGTGCGATGCCCTATCCATCAACTTGACGCCTGGGGTTCTCTTGGGATGCTGGGATTTCTCCAGGAATTATAAAGAGCATGTTTAAGAAATAAAAAAAATGAAGGGTTCACATGTGGGAGGGAACTTCAGCTGCAAAATCCAGGAACTTGGAGGTTATTCATTCTATTTTAATTTTTTTGGAGGATCAAACAAGATTCTGGCCTGGCCTGGCCCTGGGGGCAAAGGAAACAACCTACTGTATACAGTGAGACCCCCAGATGAAGACATAAGTGGTGCATCAAGAGTGTCCATAAGTTGAATTGTCCCTAAGTCATGTCTTGTTTTCCCATAGACTTACATTATATAATTTTTAATTGGCGTTTTGTGGACAAAATACTCACCATAATTCTATGAAAATAAAAATTGTCTCCTAACGGAAACTGATTCAATCAATATATTTCAACACAATATGGACATTTGGGGAATTGAATACTGATACCTCTGTACAGTACATATACATGTTGGCATTCTCTGTAAAATAACATTCAAGTGAAAAAGATAGAAGGAAGTCCATCTCTGCTGGAGGTAATTTTTTACAATTAGCTAAATGGGTGGTAAATTGGTGAGAGAAATGCACAAACACTTTTCTTACATCAATTTTAGGGTTGGATATATCTGTTTCTTGTAATTTGGCCTGAAATGTACTTGCAATTTTATCACAAAATGTCCCTATGTTGAGTCAGTGTCCTCGTGTTGGACCTTTTTATAAATTTTTCACGGGAAAATATGCGTAAATTTTTTACGGGAAATATACGGGAAAATATATGTCAAATTCTCTGCATGTCAAGGTGTCCACATGTGGGGATCTCACTGTAATTTTGTTTTTTGATGATCATGCTAGGTTTTGACCTGGCCTGCATGACCTGGCCCTGGGGTGATGGAGAGAACCTCTAATACTACCACATGGGATAGAAAAGTGACTAAAATAAGTGGCAAAATGATGTTGGGATCTGCAGCAGTTATAGAGCATGCTTAAAAAAAGAATTCATGTGGGAGGAACCTCCAGCTGCAAAATACAGGAATTCAGAGGTTTGCAATTTTATTTCCTTTTTTTTCTAGGATAGAGCAAGGTTTTGCCTTGGCCCTGGTGGGCTATAGGAATCCTATTGCTGGCACCTGGGAACCTGGGATATAAACGTGACTGGAAGCGACCTCAACTATTTTTTTTTAACGCAGATCATCACGTGTGCAAAAAAAATTTCCACCAGACAGCAATATTTTCGGCGAACACATAAAAACAATCAAGCAGGAGGGATAAAATGTCGGAATGAGAGGCAGAATAGCAGTAAAATTATGGAGAAGAACTTGGAATGCAAGTGAGAGGCAATTCAATTACAGTACTGTAGTTTCTTTTGCTAAATTTTCCCACAATCAATTTTGTGATTGGGAGCTAAGCTTATCTCTTTGTGGACCTGAGTTTCGTGATATCAAATTCTTTCACCAGCATTATCAGATTTAAAAATGTAAAAAAAAAAATCTGCAAGAAACACCATCATTATATGTTAAAGTATTTTGTATTACTGTAAAGGATAGTCGCAATTTACAACCGAAAACGCCTTAAAAATGCAACTGAGAAAGGTTCTAGACAAAAATATAGATTTACAAAGTTTAAAGTTAGGAAACTTAGTCATTGATTAACTGGAATTTGAGCAGTTTTTTTGTCGCCTGAAGAGGGTTCAAATTGGCAAGAGGTCCAAGTTTTTATTCACACTGCAAACACTTTAATACTCTCATATAAAATTTTGCAGAAATTCAAATGACTCAAATGCATTTTTCATAAAATCGCGGATAACTGATGGTCATTAAGATTCATGAAATTTCCACAGGAACAATTTCATATGCAAATCTGAAAAGAATGGAGCATCTCACAAATTTCTCTATTTTTCGTGTAAGTCTGCTACAATCAGCGAGAATTATTCATTTATTTTTAGCAACAGAGAAGGACTCAAATGCATTTTTTCATATAATCGCAAATAATTGATGGTCATTTTTCTGCTTAAAATATCAGCGGGAAAGATTTGTTGGAGAAATCTGAAAAGAATAAATCATCTCATTATTTTCTCTCTTATTCATATGACGTGTCAGTGTTCATTAGCAAAAACTATTACTCTTTTTTTTTAGCAATGATGACGATTCCCGTTATTCGCTGCTGCAATCCCAAAAAAAAACCAATTTGTTTTGACATTCAAAAAATTTATTATCCAGTGTCAATGAACGTCATTTTCCAGCAGGCACTTCTCTCACAGATGCCCCAAAAAGATTTCCAACCTCATCATCATCACCAGAGGAAGGAATGTGCCAATCCAACTGCTAATAGCCTTCAACATATTTAGACACCCGCACATTTCAAACGACTGACTTACATTCCAGATACAGGGCCATATTTAAAAAAGAAAAAAAAAGTAGAAGGCTTCATTATTTGAGAGAATCACTTATCAAATCCGCAAGCCATCAAGTTCAGTACTTGCCACCTGCGCTAATGCTCTGACCACAGGCCTCCCCCCGGGGCATCACGAATTTTTTAAAGCAAGGTTTAAAAAAATATATAAATAAAATAAAAATAAACCAGGGCTGGGCCAGCAGCGTTGCGAACCGGTCACTTGGCGAACTCGTGTCCTTGTCATACTTCTCAGGCTCTTGGCCATGATTGATGAGTCGGGTACAAACAAGGGAGCAAATGAACTCGGAAGAAGGTCTTTATTTTTGGTTAATCCCTTTTGGGTAATCCCTTTAAAGCCCTGGTTTATCGTCCGCTGCTGTGAATAAAAGGGGGCTTCCTGGGTGAGGCAGAAGCAATTACCAACGAAATAATCGCTTTTATTCACGGCTTTAAAAATTATTTCGTTTTAAAAATATGTATATCCAAGAAAAAGGACGAGTGTGGAAAACGTTTTCCCATCGAATTATACGTGAAAAAAAAGGGAAACTCGTTGTTTCTTGGAAGGGTTCAGAAAGAAAAAATTTCAACAACCGGAAGTTGGTCATCAAACAGGAATTTCTCTCTAATTTCCTCATCCAGAAAGCGGAACCTCGAAAAAACAACAGATATACGAATCATTCTTTAAAATTGCTTTATTATGGAGTGAGTCCATCACAAGCATTGATTCAACTTATAGACACTTTAAAATAAAATAAATGTCATCCAAAATCTGGAAAAATGTCTCATAATATGGACACTTTGCCGAAATTTCCAGATGAGAAGCATAATTTTTCTAAACGTGGACATTTAAAATTACATGAAGTCAAAGTGAATCTTGACATGAATGTACGCTAATTCATTTTTAGTTATTTTCCAGATCAGGCTACTTTGGTGCTTATATTTTCAAGGTTTTTTCCCCCCATCAACTAAGTGAAGTACTGCACAATATTTGCGCTATTTTTTTCCTTTTCTGACACTTTTCATGTCAAGTGGTCAAATTCAGTGTTTTTTTCAGTCAACTTCAGCATCTTCCAGTTGAAAACATTTCCTCTAGTTTTGGAGAATTTTTTCAAATTTTTGCCAACCATATGAGACGGCATTAAAAATAATGTTTCCCTCGAGATCTATGGGAAAATATGATTCAACACGTACACGTTTTAACAAATAGTCCTAGAATTTACCCACAAAAGTCGAAAAAAATAATGTTCGATTAGAACATGGTTAAAAATTGACCGATTTTTCTTTATTTTGAAACCAGAAAAAGTATTACAATTTAAAAACCTTACTGGATAAAAAAAAAATTCTGACGCTTAGGTCAGACTGAAATAAAGTCTAGTATTGAAGAAGGAATGAAAAATTCCAAAATATCTGCAATTTATTTCGACTCCGCGTTGATTTTGTAGCACAAAATGTGAAAAAATCAGTCAATTTCCGCATGATTTTTCTCAGTGAACCACCAGCAAGACAGAAAAATCCAGCCGGATTCCAATCCCATCCTTCGGGTACCGTAATTTCCAAAATTTAAAAAGTAATAAAAATGAATGAAATACGTCATAAAGCGGAATGAATATAAGGACAAAAAAAACCCCTGTTATTTGCTTCAATCTCCCCGACGGTCAATTTTTGCATTGACGGCTATATTTAGCGAAGGTTCACTAAAATACCAGTTTTTAGGTACCCAATAAAAATGTCAAACCACGGAAGAAAAAGGCCTCTTTTTTTTTTCTTCCTGAGATACTTCTCCTGAAATTGGGCTCCAGCACAAGCACCTGCAGGCCTCAAGGATGCATGACCCACATCTGGAGGCAATAACCCAGGACATGCGCGAACCCCGGGTTTTATTCCTGGGATAACAAATCGACCTGGATCAACTTCACGAACCCGTCCAGTCACGAATGTATCCCATGTATTTATAAACCCCGAACCGCTGCCCATTTTAAAGTCCAACGCGAAGACCTGAAAATGTCGATTGTAGAAACCCAGCTGATTCCTGTTGCCCTGAACCAGTTCAAGGGGACAACCCACAAAATGTACCCAGAAAAAAAAAGGGTTCCACTTCCGAAAAAGTTATATACCAGGGGTTTCAGCTTCAAAACCCATTTTCCGACCGAAATTATTTGGTAGAATTGGTGTCATTAAAAATTAAACTCGCATGAATCGTTTTTAGTGCTAAAAAATAATTTCGAACTTAAAATTCAAAGCTCAATAAGGGGAATAATGGAAGGATATTGCTTTGAATTTTCCATCGACGTTTGCTTCTACGTGATGGAATCTCGAGATTTGACTTCCCAAAAAATATAATCTAAATATTTCTGTATCAGTCAATTTTCTGAAACTATAAGAAATCAATCTTTAAAATTTCAGGATAAAAATGACGCGCTTCCGGTTCTACCAGAGAAGTAGTACACGAAGTGAATATTCCAAAGAATGTATTTTCATTAGATTTGCAAGATTCCATTGAAGAAATTAATTTTGTGGGTTTGCAGCTGTCGAAGATTACGAACAGAACCCGGAAATTCCTACAGTTTTGAAGGCTGAATTTCATGATCAAATTTTCAGAAATCGATAAAAAAAATCAACAGCAATTTATTTCGAAGGTTCGATGAAAGGTTTTTTTCTTCAATTTGAAAACAACTGAAGCCAGGAAAAACAGCTCATTGATACTAGAAATTCACTTTTTTTGGAGATAGATTGGTTGTTTGAAGAGTTCCGGAATATTTTTTTTGGGAAATTCATTTTTGTTGTTGCTTCGGAAAGTGGCTGATCATAAAAGAAATAGTGTTTAAAAATCCACGAATTATCGGCTCATTAATTGGATTTTCTGATGGTCTGATCATCACAGTTGAGAGATTTCAAGTCGAATAATCAACTAATAACTTGCCACGAAAAGCCCACATAACGTGGAATAAAATATATTGTTCGGTTGATGTTTCCCGGAAAATCTCCAAGTACATGTACTCCATGGAATATAACTCATGAATCATCATTCCTTCGACAAAAAAAAAAAAAAAAACGTTATTCGAAAAATTACGATACTTTAAACTTATGATTGAATTTCAGAGAATCCAATTTGACGATTCAAAAATATTTTCCTGCCGCTGAAGACGTTCTTGACCAACTTCACAGAAAGTTTTGCTCCACCCGGATCATATAAATAGAAAAGACCATTTAATTAAAATTGCACGATATTGACTAATTTCAAAGAAGCCGCAGATTGAAGAAACAGATGATTACCTCGAGTTCTAGAATAATCAACTCTCAGTAAAGTTTAAGATCTCAGGGTTTCTGATGGGAGAATTCTTCAGAAAAATTGCACATCTGACGAATTTTTTATTTTGATTACTGAACTTCAATAAGAAAACATCCGGAAGGATTTTTTCTCGTGTAGTTTTTTATAATGATGTCCCCATTTTTATGAATTTGAAATTTGGCGAGTTCTACAACTGCAGGTTTTCAATGCGTTGATGGTTCAACTTTAGGGAATTAAATTCGAAGAAAGCCACAAATTGTCTTGCTTTATACGAGATTTTAGTTTGAAATCCAATTATTTACGGATTTCCCAGATAAAAGCGAATCCAAATTCAGTCAATGCACAGTTTCGTTATCACCAATTATTATGTGAGAAATTGTCAGATATTTCGGGATTATTCAGTGATTGGATTCCATATAATTCAAATGGTGGATGAGAAATATTAATGGCATCATTTCTTGGAATAAGCAACAAACGGGTTTCTTCCCAGGTTATTAGTAGAATTTTTAAAGTTTCTCATAGATCATAAATAATAATAAAAAATACACGGCCAGTCATTCAATTGGAATTTTTCGAGTTATTTATGATCCCGTTTCCTTGAGATTCAGTGCAATGAATTGAAAAATTAATTTTTACAAAAGTGATGAATTTGTTTTTCCCACTTGTCCAAGCATCTCCTTTTTTAAGGATCTTGGAAGTTTCTGTTGGGGACAGATGTTGCCTCAATATAAGATAGTCTTCAAGATGGATCATAAGGGTAAAAAGCATAAATAAAAGAAAATAATGAGCCTGGGACAGGAGCCAGAATTCCTTCTTGGAATTCCTTTCTGAAGGATAAGGTGTATTTCACACAGAATAATAACTTCTCAGCAAACTCTTGCTTCAACTATTTGATTGTACTGGGATAAATCTTATACAGTACAGTATATGTATTCTTATATATTCTATATATATTCTATATATATTCTATATTTATTCTATGTACATTCTTCTATGTTCTATACATATTCTATTCTATATCTCATATATTCTTCTCTGCTCTTGACTAGCTCAACATTTAATAATTACCCTCCATATGGTTTTATCATTCAATTTTGAGGAAGAAGATGAAACTCTAGAAAATACTGAGAAAATATATCAGTAATGGCGCACTTGCCAAACAGTTTCTATGAAGTACAATTTTTGTTGTTGAAAAGTGTGCACCATATTCACTCAAAAATTCCTAGTTGTCCATATACAGTGAGATACCCACATATGCGGATACCTCAACCTGCGGACAATTTGACATAGGGACACTTGTTTTCTAATAAAAATGTAATAAAATAGGCCCAACATGAGGACATTGACTTAACATACAGACATTTTGTGACAAAACTGCAAATAAATTTCAGGCCAAATTACACGAAACCAATATTTCCAGCCCTAAAATTGATGTAAGGAAAGTTCTTGGGCATTTCTCTCACCAATTTACCATCCATTTAGCTAATTTTAAAAAATTACCTCCAGCAGAGATGGACTTCCTTCTATCTTTTCCTCTTGAATGTTATTTTTTACAGAGAATGCCAACATGTCTATGTACTGTAAAGATGGAATCAATATTCAATTCCCCAAATGTCCATATTGTGTTGAAATATATTGATTGAATCAGCTTCCATTGGGAGAAAATTTTTATTTTCATGGAATTATGGTGAGTATTTTGTACATGAAACACCAATTAAAAATTATATAATGTGACTCTAAGGGAAAATGAGACTGGACTTTGAGACATTTTGACTTGGGGACACTCTTGATGCACCAATTACATCCTCATTTCGGGGTCTCGCTGTAATTTATTTTAGAGAATCCCTGGCCAAATAACCATAAAATGACATTCCATAAGGTACGTTTCATTGGTTTGTAAGTGGTAAATTCTCGGATTTACCGAAATGCAATCATTGCAAAGCCGGTAGTCATTTGAAAAATCGCGTTTTCCCACGGAAACACGGGATCATAAACAATGTGTTGACCGCGAAATAAAGTCCCAACTTTTTTCCGTTCGTGACCCTCAAGGTCCCACAGTTAATAACTTTTCCAAGAAAAAAAGAAAGAAATATATTATCATTCCGAAACAGTCATTAGTCAAGGAAACCGTTTTCCTGTTTACTTCCCCATTTCCGAAGAACTAGACAAAAACGATTCTTCGCATGTGTGCGCGAAAGAAAATAAATGGAAGGAACTTAATACTACAGTACAGGGCGAAGAGCTTCAATTGCTCAGAAGAAGTCGTTCCGTTGTGCAACGATATTTTTTTGCTGGGAATTTTAGCTTTTTTTTTTCTTGCTTCCCCCTGATGTAAAAACATGGATTTGTTTGCCACCCCATATAATTCACATTTGTACGGCGTTTTCCTGCATGATCTCGAAATAAATAATAATAATGACGGACTATAAATCTGCAACAATATTCTTGGAAATGAAAAAAGCAAATATGACCTTGAGATGTTTTACACAAAATTTTCCAGCAAAATTTGAGGGAAAAACCAACTAAAGTACCTGAATACATATGAAAATCCACCATGCTGAAAAGATTTACACATAAATGTCAATCGCAAAACTCAAAATGAGGAGAGCCAAAATGCACAGGCATTGATTTTTGTCAGTTTGTCTATGTTTGAAAATTGGCTCAACTTTAAAGGTTATATGCAGGTGGCACCTTGCAATGTGACCCTACTCTGTTCCTGGACTAGGGGTCAAATTGCAAAGCAGTCAAATTGCAAGACTTTGACCCTAACCTGTTGCTGGACTAGGGTAAAATTGCAAAGCAGTCAAATTGCAAGACATTGTCAAATGGCAGGTTTTCTACGTGACATTTGATGTTTCATTTCTCTTTTTGGGTGGAATTGCGTGGCAGAGGTTGAATTGAGAGTCAACCGCCCTACAAAATTGACCATCAAATTGCAGGATGGTCAAACTACAAGGTACTACCTGTATACAGACATCATGCAAAACTGCATTTATGGCATAGTTGAACTTCCTCAACTCAAACTCAGAGGGACCTACAAACATTAAATTTTGAGAGTTTTTGAGGGAAGCAAACTAGCATTTTTATGAAAGATAAAGAAAAAATTACAGCAAGGTAAAAGTGGCAAGATTTGCTCCTCAAACTTCTGGGCAAATAGATTGCCTCCAAAAAAAACCTATAATTGCAGAGGAGATGAAAAGGGGGAATAAATTTAAAAATTTATAAAAATTGAAATGAAAATTTACAATTTTAAGATCCTGTTGATTCATTCCGCGTTGAATCACAGTTTTTTTTTGTCTTGACATGAAAACGCAAATGTGATGTTGAGAAAATTTGAAAAATTATGTTTTGATTTGCGCAAGGGACCAAAAATTTCAAGATTACAGTATCATCTTATACATTATACACATAAAATTCAAGATTATCCATCATATTCCATATTCCCGTAAATCTTGTAAGCCAGAAGATGAAGAGTCGATTTTTCTTGAGACCCAGAGTCGCCAGAACTCGAGAAGTTTGACCAAGAAATGACCTCCCGTGACCGGAAATAAATAGGGGGGAAAAAACCCGGTTCGGGTTATTGTAAGCCAGAAGATGAAGAGTCGATTTTTCTTGAGACCCAGAGTCGCCAGAACTCGAGAAGCTTGACCAAGAAATGACCTCCCGTGACCGGAAATAAATAGGGGGGGAAAAACCCGGTTCGGGTTCCTCGGAAGAAAACCAAACAGCACAAATTTATAGCTTCTAAAGAAGAAAATAAATATATATACACAAAAAAAAAAGAAACTATAGCTCTGCTGGCGGGGTTCAGGAGATTCTCTCCCAGGTCAACGAACCCCACACTCACATGGCACACTCCGCAACCCTCCATTGCTGGGGCTTGATTGCCTGCCTGGGATTATTAAGCGCTGGAAGCAAATGATGAGGACCTATATATTGCCAAGGGGGGGAAGAAAAATTTATAAAATGTATATAATAAAAATGAACCACCAAAAAAAAAAAAGGAAACCTGCGCTTGCATGAGGGGGATTTTTCTGTTTAATGAGTTGCGTGGACATGAGCAAGGACGTCCTAAAGGGGAGCCCTGTTTATTATTGGTGCGGGCAATCAAAAGTCGTAATCTTAATGGCATTCCTGCTAAGACACTACGCATATATAAAAAAACTCTCAAGGGAATGCAAATAAAGCTGTCTGGTTCACGAGATGATTTGTTTTTTTTTTCCGTCGGGATTTTAACCAGCATATTTCTCGAAAGGCTATTTGCGGGACACAATTCATTCTTTTTCCCGACTAGAAAAAATATTTTCTGGCTTCTCAAAGTTAAAAGTTATAGATTTGAAAAATTTTATCCGCAGAATTTCAGAGGGTTCTTCCGAAAATTTCCTCATTATGAGGAATTGACCGTAAAAAATCGAAAGAATTGTCATTATTCAAAGAAGTGAAAACTTGAAAGCCAAATCTTTTTTCAAACAATGAAGGCTTGGAAGCTTTTTATTCAAACAAAACTGAATTTGATGGGAAAATTTGAAAGAAAATTCCTACCTGTTTACATATAAGAACATGATAACAATTTGAAAAATCGGAAGAAAATGTTGGCTCTTCAGCAATCTCTTTGGATTGCTTTTTAATTTTTACTTCGAGGCGTTCAAAAAACCCCTTGTAAAAAATTAAATAAGCACAATAAGTGTTTTAAAGATTTAGAAAAAATATCGAAGCAATAAATCGTGCAAAATTTGAATCAGATACGTTTCCACTCAAGACGAAAAATATAGCGACAAAAAATAAATCAAGAATTTTTCAAGTTTCCCCAAAACTTCTTGGAAACCCCGCATATAACTGTTAAAGGAAAGAATGCACATTGATATTTTTTTTTTACGTTCACACTAGGGTTCAAGAGCTTCACAAATCATGTCACACTCTCCCGGAATGGCCAATAAGTGACCTCAGTTACACTTGACCTCTCTGAAAGCCCTTGAAAAAGAAAAAGAAGCCTCGTGTTTAAAATACAGCCGTTCGTCTCTCATCGAAAAAAAAAATACGTCGAAATTTTCTGTTTAAAATTCCTTGTCCCTAGTTTATTGCAAAGAATTTTCTCCTCGCTTCGAACGGATCAATGAACCCNCATTCCGAAACAGTCATTAGTCAAGGAAACCGTTTTCCTGTTTACTTCCCCATTTCCGAAGAACTAGACAAAAACGATTCTTCGCATGTGTGCGCGAAAGAAAATAAATGGAAGGAACTTAATACTATAGGGCGAAGAGCTTCAATTGCTCAGAAGAAGTCGTTCCGTTGTGCAACGATATTTTTGCTGGGAATTTTAGCATTTTTTTTTCTTGCTTCCCCCTGATGTAAAAACATGGATTTGTTTGCCACCCCATATAATTCACATTTGTACGGCGTTTTCCTGCATGATTTCGAAATAAATAATAATAATGACGGACTATAAATCTGCAACAATATTCTTGGGAATGAAAAAAGCAAATATGACCTTGAGATGTTTTACACAAAATTTTCCAGAAACATTTTAGGGGAAAACCAACTAAAGTACTGTACCTGAATTCATATGAAAATCCACCATGCTGAAAAGATTTACACATAAATGTCAATCACAAAACTCAAAATGAGGAGAGCCAAAATGCACAGGGATTGATTTTTTCAGTTTGTCTATGCTTGAAAATTGGCTCAACTTCAAAGGTTATATGCAGGTGGTACCTTGCAATCTGACCCTAATCTGTTCCTGGACTAGGGTCAAATTGCAAGACTTTGACCCTAACCTGTTGCTGGACTAGGGTAAAATTGCAAAGCAGTCAAATTGCAAGACATTGTCAAATGGCATGTTTTCTACGTGACATTTGATGTTTCATTTCTCTTTTTGGGTGGAATTGCGTGGCAGAGGTTGAATTGAGAGTCAACCGCCCTACAAAATTGACCATCAAATTGCAGGATGGTCAAATTGCAAGAGGTCAAATTGCAAGAGGTCAAATTGCAAGGTACCACATGTATAGACATCATGCAAAACTACATTTATGGCATAGTTAAACTTCCTCAACTCAAACTCAGAGGGACCCACAAGCATTAAATTTTGAGAGTTTTTGAGGTAAGCAAATTAGCATTTTTATGAAAGATAAATAAAAAATTACAGGAAGGTAAAAGTGGCAAGATTTGCTTCTCAAACTTCTGGGCAAATAGATTGCCTCCAAAAAAAACCTATAATTGCAGAGGAGATGAAAAGGGGGAATAAATTTAAAAATTTATAGAAATTGAAATGAAAATTTACAATTTTAAGATCCTGTTGATTCATTCCGCGTTGAATCACAATTTTTTTTTGTCTTGACATGAAAATGGAAATGTGATGTTGAGAAATTTTTAAAAATTATGTTTTGATTTGCGCAAGGGACCAAAAAATTTCAAGATTACAGTATCATCTTATACATTATACGCTTAAAATTCAAGATTATCCATCATATTCCATATTCCCGTAAATATTGTAAGCCAGAAGATGAAGAGTCGATTTTTCTTGAGACCCAGAGTCGCCAGAACTCGAGAAGCTTGACCAAGAAATGACCTCCCGTGACCGGAAATAAATAGGGGGGGAAAAACCCGGTTCGGGTTAAAATTACTCAACGCACCTGTACTCGTTCCTGCAGGATTTCCCCTCGGGACAAATAATAACCACGCCCGTTAGTTTTCAGCATTAGAATTACCGTAAGGACGATTCTGTGATGCGTATATATTTTTTTATCTCAAGGGAATGCAAATAAAGCTGTCTGGTTCACGAGATGATTTGTTTTTTTTTTCGTCGGGGTTTTAACCAGCATATTTCTCGAAAGGCTATTTGCGGGACACAATTCATTCTTTTTTCCGACTAGAAAAAATATTTTCAGGCTTCTCAAAGTTAAAATTTATAGATTTGAAAAATTTTATCCGCAGAATTTCAGAGGGTTCTTCCGAAAACTTCCTCACGAGGAACTGAACGTAAAAAAATCGAAAGAATTGTCAATATTCAAAAGAAGTGAAAACTTGAAAGCCAAATCTTTTTTCAAACAATGAAGGCTTGGAAGCTTTTTATTCAAACAAAACTGAATTTGATGGGAAAATTTGAAAGAAAATTCCTACCTGTTTACATATAAGAACATGATAAAAATTTGAAAAATCGGAAGACAATTTAGGCTCTTCAGCAATATCTTTAGATTGCTTATTAATTTTTACTTCGAAGCGTTCGAAAGATTTTGAAACGCCCCTTGTAAAAAGTTAAAAAAATCACAATAAGTGTTTTAAAGATTTAGGAAAAATATCGGAGCAATAAATCGTGCAAAATTTTGATCAGATACGTTTGCACTCAAGACCAAAAATACAGCGAATAAAATAAATCAAGGATTTTTCAAGTTTCCCCAAAACTTCTTGGAAACCCCGCACATAACTTTTAAAGGAAAGAATGCACATTATTAAGTAGAAAAAAAAAATGCAAGTGTGATCCCAAGTTCTCGAAGTGTTTAGTACAGTGTGAGAGGGCCTTACCGGTTATTCACTGGAGTCAATGTGAACTGGAGAGACTTTCGGGAACTTTTTCTTTTTCTTCGCTCGTGTTTAAAATACAGCCGTTCGTCTCTCATCGAAAAAAAAAATCCGTCGAAATTTTCTGTTTAAAATTCCTTGTCCCTAGTTTATTGCAAAGAATTTTCTCCTCGCTTCGAACGGATCAATGAACCCCTGGGGAAGAACACCAGTGCTTTTGTTCCCCATAGAAATGAACTTTGCTCTGAGGTTCCTCTATTCCGTTATCTATACTGCATATATATATACTGTAAATACTAAATATAGTATATCATGGTGATCATATTTCTTGAAAGGTCGATCCCGGAAAACCTCAGGGCGAAAACGAAATTGCAGACATTCAAAAATGTCACGAAGATAATCTGAAAATCACCGTGAAAACTCGCGAGGATTTCGGCGATGCTTTAAAAAAATTTCGTGATTCAAAGATTAGCACTTCTTCTCGCCAAATATTGTGCAAAATATATTTCCATCACGACTTGCATCACGTGCAGCGTATGATGCCAACGCTTGGTCAAATATTTTCAAGGAAATTTAGAATTTGGAGAATTTTAAATCGAATTATTAGTTTTGTAAGGATTTAAAATTGATGCTTCTCTCACAAAACAAGTAATTGAGTATTTTCTTGCGGATGTGGGAAAATAATTTTGCGGAAAATTGATTCGAAATAAAGAATAGACATGCCAATCAATCCAGGATTTGTTGCTGAGAATTTATTTAAACAAGAACAGTGATAAAAAAACTTTATAGTAATGGACTTCTAATTCAACGGAGAGTCTCGAGAAATTTAAAATTTCTTGCTTCATTAATAAAAACAGCGAAGCATTTAATTTAAATAAATTATCCGAATGGCCGTTTTTGGTTACAAATAGCAACTGAAAAAAAATGATAATAAATCACAGGTATTGAGCAGAAAATTTGAAAAAACAAAATTTATAAAAATAAGCCCAACTTTTTAAAATTCGGAATTGTGTAAGTTTAGAACAAAGTTCCTAATTTTCACAGCAGATGTCTGAAGTATATGTGAATGAAAAGCAGAAAAGCTTTTTAAAACCCAGAATCTGAAAATCCCTGATGCCCAAAAAATTTCATCAGAGATTCTTGAGACTCTATTGATTTTTACTTTTCAAAAATAAAATTTCATGCTTTCAAGTTTCCCAAAAGAAAATTCCGGTTGATTGTTCTCTGCTTTAATTTTTGAAATGCAGTACTTACAAGACGGAATTTCATGTAAGGTATGCGTATTTTTACATTTTCGACAAAAAGATTCCGACATAACTTGAGGGATAATTTAGAGAGACTTTTCTCACAGAAAACGAATGTTTGAAGATCTCAAGGGATTCTATCATTCGTCTGAGGGGAATCATATAATTTTATTTTCCGCAGAAAAAAGGTCGGATGATGAATTTATATTTTTTCTTTTGCTTTCATCCCGAAGAAATAATTTCAAGTCGTGACAGTAATCACATAGCTTTTCATTCCCCGAGGGAAAAAAAAATCGTCCATCGTCGAAGTAACATATTTTCTTTTCTGGAACCCATCTGTATTTTGACAGCATTCCAAGCTATAAACACACGATCTTTCCCTTTTGTTTGCAGAATCTAGGCTGACTCACATTTTCCCATGATATGTGTGATAAAAACACGGATCTTGTAATTAAGGATTCATTTTTCAAATAGGGATGAATCCAGATCAACCCGGGCTTCGCCAAGCTTGACCCACTTCCGCATTCGCTTCTAAACCGGAAGTGACTCGATGTTTTTCCTCTTTTGATCCCCTTTGGCGAGACATTGATGAGGAATAATGGTTCAAAAAGGGGAGTGAGAGCATCATGACATAGAAAGTCATTAACCTCAACACTCGGTTGCCAAAGAATGCACGCCCGGGTTCATGAAAAGAAAACCCAGTTTTCCCTATATAGAAGAATTTTAAAGATATTTCTATAGCCTGAATCAAAATAATCAAGACCTCGAATCTGCTCGAATAATTAGCCGATTCTTGATTAATTTTTTTAAATCCGAAATCGTATCTTCGTAACTATAATCGAACAGGAAATTTTCCCTCGAATCACAGGCAAGGCCGAAAACTCAATTATTTTTGGAAATCAAGCCCTTGTAAAAAAAATCTGAATACATTTCGAAGGCTCCCAAAGTTGAACAGCAGCAGACATGATAAATAATTCAAATTGAAAAGAACTTCACTCAAAAATGACGCGGAAAGAAACAGGAGCTTCAAGATTTGACAAAAATTGTGCTTCTCTCTTACTTACAATATCCAATATGCACAACATTACTGTATCAAAAATGTAGATCAAAATAGTAATTTGCATGATTTGCCCATAAGCAACGTTAATTCCATTCTCCAAGGATTCTCCAAAACTTTTTGTTGTTGCTGTTGACATAAATACTTTTTTAGAGGAGAGATGAACAAGGCAAGGGGTGTCAAAAATTGTATTCATGGCTTGAAACAAACCCGGCGCCGGTATGGAATTAAATTAAATTGTAAACGACAGAATGCGTTTACAAATTCCTCATTTATGAAAAAAAATTTAAAAAAGAGAACCCAGTAAAAAAAACGAGTGTCAGCAATTATGGCATCAATTTAATTCCATGCGCCGGGTTTTTTTCAAGCCATGAATACAATTTTAAAAATTTTTGACACCCCATAAATAATACAGGATTTTCAGAAGTGAACATTTATCAAATTTTATAAACATTTTCTTTTTCCGAAATCAAGCTTTTCATATTTAAAAAAATTCCTAATCTAGGCCACCCGCGAGTTTTCCTTAAATAATACGATATACAGAATGCGTTTAATAACTCATCATTTATGAATAAAAATTTAAAAAAGAGAACCCAGTAAAAAAAAAACAAAAAACGAGTGTCAGCAATAATGGCATCAATTTAATTCCATACCGGCGCCGGGTTTGTTTCAAGCTCTCCTTTTCTCTTCCTCTCTTATTTCCTGTATAAATATAAATATATATATATATATATATAAATAAATAAAAAAATATATATATAGTCTCCCTTGTTCTTAATCTTTTATTATATTTCTTTCCATGAAGGGAGAAATGGGAAGGTTGTCTCAGCCCCGTTACACCTGCCAATCGATCGGCGATCGGCCTACTTGCTGCATATATGCCCTGGGGGCCCCGATCGCCGCAGGGTCAGAGGGACTGTTACGCGACCCGAGCCCGCGGCGTCTCTGAAGAAGGAGGGCCCGCGGTGGTCCAACTTGCGGGAAGAAGAAGGCAGGCGCGGCTTCCAGCACTGCTAAATAAAGTAAGGGTTCGGGGGAAGAGGATTAAAAGATTTTATATATATTTATATATATTACGCTTATATATATTCTAATATATATTCTAAAATATATATAATTTTCTAAAGAATATAAGAAAGACGGGGTTTCGTTAACTTCCTTCATTGAGAACATTTATTTGAAAATTAAATTGCGGAACAGACTTCAATAATGGCTCTAAGTCATTTGCAAAAAAGCCTTTTTCAAAAAAAATACATGAAATTATTTTACCCCTGCTAATTTTCTAAAATAGAAGAATAAAGATGAAAGAAGAAAGACGGGTTTCTGTTAATTTTCTTCACTGAAAAATGTTTCAAAATTGATTCTCTGAGCAGGTTTCGAAAAAATGGCTCCAAAAGGCGGTCAAAAATTGTAATTTCCTGGCCATTTCATTAATAACCCCCACCAACATTTTCAGGAAAAAAATCGGGGCTTTCCCAAACGTCTTTTGCACGAATAAGTACATGAAAATGCTTTCCTCTTCTTAATTTTCTTAAATTAAGTTTGAAAGGCTAAAACTATAGGCCTGAAAATAGTCAACACCCAAAAACAAATAAACACAAGAACACATGGGGCAAGGAATTTCAAAGCCCACCTTCCATTTAAGGAAGTAGTATACTACATCATTCATCTTTCAATTTCTTTTAGAATTTCATCATGGATCATATCCTTTCCTTTGTGGATGGAAATAATTGGTGGTAGGCGTTGCAAGGAAGAACCCCCAGGCCCAAAGGTTCACCTGAACGCTTCATGTATGCAAATGTAGGAATAATTGCAAGGTTTGGCAAGGCTGTGAAGACTGGGCTAGAGCTTCACACCTGGATCCAATTTGAGTTTGAAAATGAACAAAATGCTAAAGCTTAGACCGTTATCCTTAAGGTGGAAAAGCCACCTGAAGGCAAAATTCCTTGAAAAAAACAAATTTTTCAGACTTAATTAATGCTTACTGCAATACACATTGGGATATTGGCCAATGAACACAATTAATTTCAGCATGATGTTTCCTAGCTGGAATGTTTGTACATGTAATTAGAAAAACTTCAGTTAGGGAGGGGGATTCCAGAGAAATTTTGAGTTTTCAACTAAAAAATTGTTTGCAGACTGGATCCCTGTTTACAAGCCAGTGCAGAAAATTTGTGAACGTAAAGTTTGTTAGCAGGAATGTAAATTAAACAGGTGCATTCATTAGCCAAGACCCCACTCAATATGAAAAAAAAACTCAGAACCTTCACTAAAATGAACATAAACACTCAAGTTTCTGAAAAGTGACATGCTTCAAATCTGTGACACAAAGACAAAACCCTACACAGTATGTTCAGGCAAACTTTGAACGCTCTGTGTCACACAGAGCAGAAGAACCTCAATATGGCTGCCCAGAGAAGAAGCTCTATCAGAATCAAGCACAGTAAAAAGGGGAGTTTGCTTGATGCGAAATATTCAGAATGCTTCAACACCGCTGAATTGTTATTGTAGGATGAATATAAAAAGCAAAAATGTTTCCAAATTAAGCGCAGTTGCAATATTGGGGTATTTGAAAAATTCAAATTTTTCCCAATTCAACCCATGAGGCAAAATATTCAGGATGCTCCAACAATATATATACAGTGAGACCCCCACATGCAGACACCTTGACATTGGGACAATTTGACATAGGGACATTTATTTTTCAATAAAAGTGTCATAAAAAAGGCCCAACATAGGGACACCGACTCAACACAAGGACATTGCATGATATAATTGCCAATAAATTTTAGGAGAATTGACTTTTATTATTCTCATTTGCAATACAGATATTTCCAACCCTAAGATCTATGTAAGAAAAATTCTTTGGTACTTTTTCCATCACTTTCCCATCCATTCAGCTAATTGAAAAAAAATTACCTGTAGCATATAGAGGGACTTCCTTCCCTTTTTGGCATTTGGATGTTATTTTTACAGATGCAAACATTTCAATGAACTGTACTGCTCATCTGTGCATATTCTAGCAAGACTTATTCTTTTTCTTTGCTTTTTGATCTCCTTTTGATACCAAAAGATCAGATTCTGTGGTTTTGAAGACGTGACAACAAAAGATGCTGAACTTCAACCTTCCTTTTGTAAAGATACCTTAAAAGTTCCTGAATAAAGCTTAAAAAAAACAGTTTTTTCTCTTAGTTAATTTTTTAATCGTAACTGTAAATAGGGAAAATGAGACTCAACTTAAGGACATTCCAATATCCGGACACTCTTCATGCACCAATTACGTCCGCATCTCGGGGTCTCCCTTTCAACCTTCCAGAAATGCAACAAAAAAAATCAAATGAGGCCATTGCTGAGGCGTTGAAAGGAAAGGGGGAAGAAAAATAAAAGTGGAGAGGAACAAAAATTATTTTCTGACCTCTGTAAAGGAACCGAAAATAGCCGAGACTTTGGATCAGTAATTAATTTAGGCGGACTACCAGCAATTTGAAAACCAAAGACCTGAACTTGAACCGCTGCGCCAAGCAACGTGTCACACCAGCAGTGACATCTTGGGAATCCCCTTTTCCGCTTTTATTTTCTTCGTCTCTTATTCCTCCTTTCCTCTTATATATTCTTGCCCTATGGGGTCCTTTGCACTTTTTTTTTTCTTTTACTTCCTTCTCATTATATACGCAGACTCATTTTATTTTTTTGTTTTATCCCGAAGCATGAATGCAAGCGAATGCATTCGCTCATTTCCCAGCAATTCACTGGCACTACAGATCTTATCAACTTATTCTCGGCCTATAAGAGAACAATGAAAGATGCTCGGGGAAAATAAAAAAAACCTTTTCCCTTGAGATTCTCAATTGAGGAATCCCAACGAGCTTTCTGTAATTACTCGATTGCATCATTCACGTGTGATATAAAATCTTTCTGTTTTCGGGATTGTATTTATTAACACATTATCTTCTTTTTTTGCATTAGATTCAAAAAGGCAAGTTGCCGTAAAAGAGTACCAATTGTACTTAAAAGCGCGCGTAAGCAGGATAACTAGTTTAGTGACGATCAGAAGTGATTCTCAGTTAACAATTAAACCAACTTGGGAAATTAATTATTTCCCTAATTGGTTTTCAGCCTAATTGAATAGATATATATCTTTGAAAAATGGCCCTGTATTCGCCTCTTCTTAAAAAAATTTGTAAAGCACTACAACAAATGAAAAGTGAAGAAGTGAATAAAATAAGTGTGCTGAATCTTCTGTGGTTTTTTCAAACCTTATTTTGTAATTTATTTTTATCCCACTCAAGTTCTGAGGCATCAATGCTGTAGTTAATGGTTTTTCAGCCTTAAGTACCTACACATCAAAATGAAAACTTGAATATATAATTTTGGTGGATTTAAAAACAAGAAGCAACTTAAGAATGTGAGCATTCAAATGATCAGTGCGCATAATCAAGAGGTATTTGCATGTTTAAATTTCATTAGGTTAAACAATGAATGCTGTTGGGCAAGCATGCTGCACATTACTTATTAAATATAAATTCCTAGAAATCATTAATAGTTTCCCCCTCCTAAAAATTGCAGTAGCATCTTTGACTCTAGATTCTTGACCTATTAAAGTTATTTTATGCCATCTAAAGTAGAAACCAATGAAAGTTAAATATCTCTGAGTATATAAGCAGCTCATGTTCAATCATATCATCATCAGTAGTTGAGCTGAGTTATTCTTTAGGCAATTTATCCTAGCAGTGAGAAGAGTTTGCTGAGTTGTTTATCAATTACTAGTGTGAACTGTGAAATACCATACTTACTTGAGTACCACGCACCCTTGAGTAAGATGCACACAGGGGTCTTTCAGTTGGAAATTTTGCTAAAATCTTATCCTCAAGTAAGACGCGCACCCCAATTTTTAGTGAATTTAAAACCAGTAAAGTTCAAAAATATAAACAAAAAATTGAATTTAGACATGAATTGAACAAGAATCTGATCAATTTTGAACTGTTTCAGTACAAAAAAGTTCTCTTGTTACATTTGTTCAAAATTTCTCCATTATAATTAAGTATAACGCACACAGAACTTCCTAAAACTTCAAAATTTGTACCTGCTTATGACACACCCCTTTTTTTTCTTATGAAATTTGAGAAAAAAGGTGCAAGGGGTACTTGAGTAAATAGAGTACATTTAGCATGTTAAATAAGTGACATGCTGTCATATTTTGGTCCTGTCCTTGACTGATTGTTGCATTTGATTGCAACACTCATCATCAACTTAAATTGCAGTGACAATCTGTCCCCAATAAATGCTGTCATATTTTGAAAATGACTCCAAAATGCATTGGTTTTGTTTTGTCTATATCCATAAAATTTAATCATGTATTTTAAAAAAGAATAACTCAAGCTTCCAGGATTCTTTCCATTTCATCGCCAACCAGTTGATTGACCAGTGGAAATCAATTTAAAGGCCTTGAACACAATAATACAGTGTGAGAGTGAAAATCTTTAGTGATGCCTGCAGCATGACAATTTTGCTCAGAACACCAGCAGATTTGAAGAATAAAACTGGAAAAAAGTTTGCCTGCAAAATGCTGATTTTAACTCACCACTTTCAGGTCCGCGGTCAACTCGACGTTCCGTCTTCTCACGGTTGGTCTGTGGTCGATGGTACCGCAGGAACGTTAAGCCGCGGTAGAATCGAGTTAGTGGGACTTTTCTTTAGTCGGTTTTTCATTTAATTTGCGCAGTCCTTTGCGAGCTATTCCAAGTGAAGGAAGATATTTTTTCCCGAAATAAGTATTTGCGCACATGCGGAAGCAAATTATAAACTTTTATGTTTGGTTACGTACATCCTGGCGACTCTCCTTCAACTCATTAAAATCTTCTTCAAATCATTAAAATGTCTATATATCCAAATTTTAATTATTTTCATCAACCCTTTATTTCCTGGGAAAATAAACTTCAATTCCATTTTAACACGCATAAATTCAGCTCCTCATCCCTGAAATATTTTTAAAACGTTTTTCAAGTTTAAAAACTGCATCAATATTTCGTGGGTTAGCTTCTGAATAAAATATGACCATACAAAGAATTTACCACAAAAAATGTGGACCCATCTTCAAACTCAAGTATTTCATGAACAATTGAAGCTCAAGCATGTTCACCTAAGAAATATCAAATGAAAGATTATTCAATTATTCTCCAAGTGATTTCCACTTGCATGTTTTGAAACTTTCTTGAACAACGCGTGGATTTAAATTGAAAATTTCAAAAGAAAAAGCTTTCCTCTGCCTAATTCTTGCTCAGTTGAAAGAATTTGTGCAAAACTTGTCCCAGATACAAGTGGCTTTACGTGACTCTCGAAATGCTTATACAGAAATTTCAGGCTTTCAGATTTTTTTTTTACAAATTTCCTGAAACTTTCATAACTGAAGTGGTGTCAAAACTGTCCATTCATTGATTATAATCTATAAAAATTGAATGTGGGGTCCATTCTTCAAAAATTCTTCACATTCTTCAAAAATTTCCAAACGAAAATTCAAGTTCAACCAAAAAAAAAAGTTCAAAAACTAGGAAAACCAATGTCCAATGCATTCCAAAATCATGTTTGGACAAAAAAATCTTCGTTGACAAATTCGTTGCGGAGAGTGTCCACCTTTTTAATAATTTCCAAGGAAATACAATTTGCACATTAAAAACATGAATAAACTGAGGAAAATCAAATGTACAACGCATTCCAAACTATGTTTGAGCACAGAAAATATTTGTTAAAAAATTCTTTGTGGAGAGAGTCCACATTCTTCATAAAGTTTCACAACGAATGCATAAGTTCAAAAAGAAAAAAAATTTAAGAAACTAGGAGAAAACCAATGTCCAATGCATTCAAAACAATGTTTGAGCAGAGAAAATCTTTGTTGACAAAATCATTTTGGAGAGAGTTCACCTTCTTCATAAAATGTCCAAACAAATGCAAGTGAAAAATGAAAAAAAAACATCAAGAAACTAGGAAAAAACCAATGTCAAATGCATTCCAAATTAATGTTTTGAACAGAGACAAACTTTGTTGACAAAATCATTGTGGAGAGAGTCCACCATCTTCATGAAATTTTCCAAACAAATGCAGGTTCAAATTTTAAAAAATCTAGAAACTAGGAAAAGAACCAATGTCAAATGGATTCAAAATAATTTTTGAGCACAGAAAATCTTTGTTGACAAAATCATTTTGGCGAGAGTTCACGTTCTTTAAAAAATTTCCAAACAAATTCAAGTTTAAAAAGCAAAAAAAAATCAAGAAACTAGAAGCACCCATGTGAAATGCATTCCAAATTAATGCTTGAGCAGAGACGAACTTTGTTGACAAAATCGTTGTGGAGAGAGACCACCTTCTTCATCAAATTTTCCAAACAAATGCGAGTTCAAAATAATATAAAAAATCAAGAAACTAAAAAAAACCTATGTCAAAAGCATTCAAAAATTATGCATGGTCTGACAGCTCTTTCAAGTTCATATATAAACTTCCCATAACTCAAATCTTTCGCATATACCAAGGTGTCCCTATTTATACATCAAAAAACCCCCTGGTCTATTATTCACACCACACAGCTTCCTCACTCATTCTCACCCAATTAGCCCGACAAGTACCGGATTTCCTGAGCATATAACCATTCATTCCATAAAAAAAAATTACAGCTGAAATAAAAAATAAAAACATGAACAAAAAAAAAAAGAGTAAAAATCTCCAAACCCCGACGAGTTCCACAAGAAATGCCCGCCTTTTAGTGGCTCACTGACCCCGGGATAAAAATGCCCCCAAGTACTCGGAATGGCCCAATCGTGCATAATACGAATCGCGGCCGCATGCAAATCCCGGAACGGAAGCCTGACACAGTGTCTCCCAATCTGCATAACACAAGGAGATTCATGACGTGGTTTTTTTTCTCTTCTTCTTCTTCTTCTTTATACACTTTTTTTTCTCTCGTGGTAAATAATGCAGACAGACGTCATTATCCTAATGCATTCCGGAAACTAAACGGGTCCTTTTGAGCCTCCCCTTTTATTTTATGGCCTGTTTAGCTTCAAGTTTTACTAAATGGAAACCATGAGGACCTGGGCCAGTATATACATATTTTTTTCTCATATATATATGCTGGCTGGCAAACGGAATCCAGGCTTGAATCAGTTTTAAAAGAAATAAAATCGCATCAAGTTTAAACTGAGAAACAATTTTTTTTCGAGGTAAATTTAAAATCACCGCAAAATTTTTTGAAAACAAGCCTTGATTGCATTTGGCCGGTTTAAGTTCAAGATTTACTAAACAAAAGCTTTGAGGACCTCGGGCCACTTTTTCTCTCAGTCCGGAAAACGAATTTCAATTTGAAAACGGAGAAGATCGAATAATGAATAAAAATCGATGAACTTTTCCGAAGATTGGCGCTAGAACAAATACTGTACTAAATTAACAATTAACGTCGGTCTTGATTAATTTATTTTTCTCGGATTATTCTTCGTCATGCTTTGAAAAAAAAAACTTTGGACTTATTCAACGCGTTGATACGATACAATTTCAATTATTAAATGTACTTTATTATCTGGAGTTTGATCCAGGAAAATGTCCTCGCTTTTCTCGGAAATTATTTTTGAAAAAAGTGAAAAAGCAGGAATAAAAATCCCAAGTCAGTAAATTACGCGGTGTTATGAATAATTTAAAAAAGACACACAAATTACGAATATACTGCTGCATTTAATAAAAGATTTTAAATAGCGTGGAGTATTTTCTTTGTGTTCAAGTGAGCATTACAGCATGTATTTGTGGGTTTTCTGATACTGCAGTCAAGCACGAAAAGTCCAAATTTAAAAAGTTTTGTGACAAAAGGTCATAAAAGTGCAGAATTTCACGTACTGAATTCTTCCGGTGCAGAATTTTTGAAAACTTCGAAGTTAAACACGCCATTCAATTTAAGTTGATTTTGAACATTTTGCTGATGATATATTAAGCTTTATGTAAGAATTATTTTTAAAAATTGATCAGTTTGTAAATTGGGGTTACGTTTTCAGGATAATGATTAACGTCTTTTATGCTGTTAAAAACGATCGTTGAAATATCCAAAGATCTGCAAAGAAAAGGGTCATATTCCAGATTGAATGTTTCCTTGAAGAAATATTGACATATTGTCAGAAAATTTCAGAGAAAAAAGTGACGAAAGTACGAGAACGGATGTTTTTTTTCATTTTAGGGAATAGAATCCCGGAAACTCTGTTGAAGCAACTTCAAGACTTCGCGTTTGCTTCCGGATTGAAATTGTTGATTCGCCTTGAAACTTTTTAATGCAATTTCGAAGAGCCCATCCTTATTTTCCTGTGAAAAATATTAAATCCTGCAATGAGGAAAATCCAACTTAAAAAAAATGGAAATCTTCCAGAAATCATCCCGGAAATTAATCCAGCGGACACATGAATCGATTCAGCAACATGAACGCACGAATTGAAATATAAAATTCCCAATGGGTGAGTTGTTTTTATTTTTTCGTTCCCAGACTTTATTGCAATTAAAAATAATCAGCGAACCCATGAACTGCTGATTTAGATCAATTTGTGATCATCGACAGAATTCTAAAAATAATCACTTAGAAATTAATCCGAAACCTCGATTTACGCATAATTGCAACTTCCGGTTTTCTTCTCTCATCAATTTATCTCTTGAAGTAAGAATAATTTACGATTGGAATTTCACATATATATAGGTACTCAGTGTTCAGAGGAATTCCAGCTGATTATGCATAATTGTTTTCAAGATTACTTATGCATATAAAATTAATAATTCAATGAGAAGCAATGATTCCATTAACTTAATCTAAAAAAATTCTATATATATATACTGTATATATGGACCAAAAGCTGAAAACATATAAAAATCTTTCAATTTCTATAAAATGAGGCTTGGATTGAATGGCGTTTAATAAAAAAAATCGTATCCCCACTTCGTCTTATAATTCTAAACGCAGACGATGATCTAACATACAAAAGGAAAAAAAAGTCCTCAAAATCGCTTGTCTAAAAAATAATGCGTTTTATACAAGTAGGATACTCGTATAATATACTGAGATTTTTACTGCAGGAGGATATATTTTTCACGGAAATTGCGATTCAAAATCGAAGATGGAATTTTTTTGCATCATCATCATCATCAGCACAACGCATCTTCTACCAGCCAATCTAAATTCTTCGGGCAA
>CAJPEX010003442.1:0-18841 GCA_905338405.1 Notodromas monacha
TCCTTCTATTTTTCATCGGAAGGAAAATTCTCATTTTCTTTCCTTGTCTGAAAGCAGTACAAAAAATCTCTTTCTGACAAAAACCATGTCTGCGTGCTGCTTGCTTTTTGTGTATTCCTGGTTGCCAAACCCAGCAAAAATCGCAGTATGTGATGGCGAATGCTTGAAAATTGAACACGAATTTTCCTTTTTTTTCAAGTGCTCAAATTTCTTTGAGAAATTGAGCTATGATTATATGTGCGAATGCTAAAAATAAATTTCATCATAAAATCACCCTAATTCACAATTAAAAGTAGGCTGATTTTGGGCTATTTTCAAGTTTTTGCCATCATGTGTGCTCAGAAAAGCAAGACTTGTTTTTTGATTCTCCAGCTCCTTCTGATGATAAAAAAAGTGTATTGATGATCGCGTTCTGCAAAATTTCCATTGAAGGATTTTTGAGAATAAAATTACCGCAAAGCGGAAAAAATCATAATTTTCTATGAGCAAGTCTTTTTGGTGTTCTGCAAATATTTGAACATTTTAGAAATTAATCAAGAAAACTAATAGCTTATTCCTCACTTTATTCCCACATCAATAACCCCGACACGCATTTGAATATGAAGGTGAATAAAGAGCCCAAATATCATAATGCAAATTTAAGAGTACAGTATCATGGAATGTCAATTGTTCATTTTGAAGCCAGATTATATAAGTTTAGTATAATACCGTAAAACATTGTACAAACTTCTTGTTAATTGTCCATTTTGAGGCCAGATTAAAGATTTTTAAAATATTGTAAAACATTACAAAAACTTTTGGCGGCTTCATAAATAGTTTGTTATGCGAAATAATTTGTCACAAGATTTTCAAAATTAATGACTGCAAAAAATTTTCACGTCAGACCTGACTGTAATTGGCATTACCTGAATTTGTACTTGTTTAAGAGCTATAATATGTGCTCTGCTGAAAAAAAAGCTTCAATCATGCATTCCATCATAAATTGTGACAATCTCTCATTTATTCTGGTGGATGATTTTGAAAATATATAATAACGTGAAGTTGACTTCAGGTACAGAACTTAATTCAGTACGGGGACAGTGAAGTATTTTTAATAATTTAAATGCGTTAACCTATAAATATTTACGAGGACGGTGTGAGGCTCAGTCGAAAAGATAATTAAGCTATAATAAAAAGCAAAAATTGAATTGGAGGCTTAGAGCATATAGCCTTCGATAGCCAATCAATGAATCGTAATATTGAATAGCCTACCATTGGAATCTTCATGTTTCCACGACGACGATGCATCCAAGGGTTTCCGGTCAGCGTGAATCACGCCGAGATTGATTTTTCGCCGTCGTTGAAATCCATCAATGTCAGTGATTGTGTCATCGATGATCAGACCCTGATTCGTTTCCGACGGCACGAACCAGTCCTTGATCTTTATTTCCTGCTTCAGGAACCCAGCCATGAATTCCTCCAAATAAATGGGCAACAATCTTCGTGATTCGATCACCTAAAATCAGTAATGATGAATATTTAAAAATGATCCTGCTGTCATCGATTAATGTTCTGTGTGTCAGATGATGAACCTGTTTGAAATGCCAACTTTATTGATGACCTTCCATAGCTTTTTTAAATTAAGAATTCCACAGAATATGTTACTTTAATTTGCTGTAAGTCTTGACAGAAATTATTCTATACTTCATCGAGACAGTATAGGTACTCATACTTGTAATTTTGTCTTCTATTAATGACACAATTAACTTTCAGATGAAACTTGAAAGAAACCTAGATCAACTCAGTCTGCCCAAAGATACAATCCGTATTTGCGCGTGCAAATTTGGCAGTGATTTTTCATAAAATATATTCGGGAGAGTGGAAACTCTGACCAAATATTCTGAAAATTCGCTTTGACTGAAGACGCTTCATTCCACTTGTTTCTTAATTGATTCACGAAGCCTCAAAAAAGTTTGAATACCTGCATATTGATGCGATGAAGTCAACAAGAATATTACTTCAATTCGCTCCAGAAATACACAGTCTTCATAATGATCCAGCATTTAAATTATGCACATTATTTTTCCCAGGTCTGTATAGATTCAAAAAGGATGAAGATTGCCAATGTGAAAAGGAACGAGCAAAGGACTCCGCATAATTGTAGAGGAAATGAAATTATTGGCAAACATTTTCTCCTCGATTTTGCAAACATTGTAAGACAGATTTTAGAGAACCAGAGAGGAAATATTAGTGGAGGATGTCAGTTGTCAGTTTGCATTTCTGCCATTTGGCAAAGGGTTGCAGAAAAGATAATTGCAAAGATTTTATGGGAATGGAAATTCGGAAACAGAGGTTTCTATAATTGTCCTGGACTTGAAAATAAAATATCCATGAAAGCATAAAAATTGGCGCATATTTTATTCACTTGTGAGTTGTGACTACAATTCACACTTTTTTGGAAAAGCAAATTTGGCTGTGTGTCAAATCCAAGTTGAGAGTTTCCCGTAAACAAGTTTTTTGTTATACAATTTCAACTTTTTCAGTAAACTGCAAATATACAATGCCAATCAAATGAAATAATAGCAAATAAAAATCAAGTAGAGATTATGTAAGTCTGAAGTCACTCATTCATTATTAATTGCGTCCTCCTGATCATTTAAATTTTAGCCACAGTTGAGGGAAAAATCGGATGCATGTCATACACAGGCATCAATTTCTTCTTAAATGTTAGAGTAGAAGGGGGATTTGGCACTAAAATAAATACTGTACAGTGTTTTTTAAATATTTCTCATCAGAATCTGTGTAAACAACCGTCTAATTTATGGATATTTTTCAATAAGCACCAGACCAACTATCCTCGGAATTCCAAAGAAATTTCAGTACTTTCCTGTTATTTCAGTACCTCATTCCTAGACTGCACTACCATCCAGACAAATCTTTAGGACAAGTTCATAATCACAACAACCTACCAGAAACTGTGAATTTTATTTTTCCACATTCTGCTGAAACTGATTTTGGGAGGTGGTTAGGTAAAGTTAGGTTAGGTCAGGTTATGTTAGTACAAATATATTTTAATTAACATAACTTGACCTAACCGCCTCCCAAAATCAGTTTCAGCAGAAACAAAGAAAGCAGAAACTGATTTGGGAGTCGGTTAGGTGAAGTTAGGTTAGGTCAGGTTAAATTGGTCAGAGGGAAGGTACAGAGATAACAGAAAAGGAGGTACTGAGATAACAGGAAAGTACCAAAATTTCAGTGGGTAAAAATCAACCCCTGAAAATGTAAAAATCCTTTCTTGAAGGCTCCTCTTACAGTTTAGGAAACTCCAAAAAACAAAAAGAGGCAAAGTCATGATTGTGAAATTTATACTATTAATATATATTTGTATTAGTTATACTATTATACTATAAATTTATTCTACCTGCAATGGATTAAATCTGCAGAGTGCACTTCAGTTGGTTTAAAATTAATGGTGACAAGTTTTTTAATTTTTCAATAATTAAATTTGCACAACAGACTTTTTGAATAACAGATTTATGTTGCAAAAATTAAGTCTGTTTTGCAGGGGCTGACTGTAATTAAAGAATATTCAGGAAATGGCTACAGAATGGGCTTGCTGTTTTCAGAGACCAGAAAATCCTCTCATACCAGCTTCAGACCAAAAGTTATAAAGGGCAAGAACTTTGAGAGTAGCCCTCTTCATGTTGAATGATGCAGAATCAAGTGATATCCGCAATCCACATTTTTCTAATCTGCAGGATGTCTTAATTTCCCCCCCCAAGGATACCCTTTCCGGAATATGAAATTCAAAGTGTTGAGATAAGTTTGAAAACAGTCCTGACTTGTACTTTCAAATTGTAGCATTCTACTCTCAAGTTGAGACTAATAGGAAAAGGGCAATCATGCCAAACCCATCATTGGGACTGCTCATTGTCTGCAGCTTGGGTGAGTGCAGGTTTGATGAGTCAAAGTTTTGTAGGACACAAACATCAAAGCTTCCCAATCTAAGGCTATGTGTGGAATGGGAATAAATCTGACCTCCTGACAGTTTCTTTGGCCCATGACTTGAAAAATAGTGCAGTGTTTTATGAATTTTCCCTGGTTAAAAGTTTTCAGCAAAAATTGTCTTTAAAAATGCCCATAATGCTATTCAGGGGTGTTTGGGACTTTCTGCCACCCCCTCTTCATAAAAAAGATCAACCTAAATAAATTAATTGGGTGGAAAATCACCCTAGCAGAAAACCTTGGAAAACTGCTGTACCTAATAACTGCTATGGTGTACCATCACCATTTCTACATATACAGTACATAAAGCAGACTGAAGAAAGAAACCATTTGAATCAGGACCAGGTATATCAACATTTTTAGAAGTGGACAATACAGGTACATTTACAAAAGAAGCATTATTTAGGTGTAACACTGAGAAAAATTTTGGCTCATGCTCAAAGATGGTTACATAAAGAACCTCAGACTTCAACTTCCCACTACCACTTTTGAATTTTGCATGAAAACTCCCTTGGGTTAAAGACATTATTGCTGAAACTTTGAAGAAAGCAATCACAATACAGTATCTAAAAAAGCTTTTGCTATAATTTGGTCCCTATTGAAAGTAGGTTGTTGGAACTATGAGGGTTGTCCCAGTTCAAAGTAACCTCTGTTTTAAGAGTGGGTGTGAATTCATGGCCCATATGATGTTCTTACGTGTTTTAAAATATGATTTTTTGCTTTTAAAAAGTGTTTCATTTACTGCATGATGATAGTGAAACCTTTCCAGTTACAGTCAGAGTTCTCCAACAATGTCATGGGGTCTTATGACTTTTTCAGGCTAGCAAACAAATTGAAGTTCTGGCTGTGTTACATTAACCAGATTCAGAAAACTTAATGGGTAAAAAATTTAGACATTTTCTTTAGCTGGTCTGACATACCTTGACCCCCCTGTGACCTGGGTGGAGAACTCTGGCAGTAACTGGGAAGCTTTCAGTCATGCATCATTATGCAGGAAACTGAAAACCAGGGGAAAAAAAATCCTGGGACCTTAGAAAATCTAAAGTTATGTAACTTTTCATTTTTAATGATGACACAAATATCTGAGGTCGTGTCCAACTGGGACAACCCCAGTATTTAACCCCAGAAATGCGTCATTGGTGCTTCTTTTCCTGGCTTACTTCTAGCATGGATGCTGCATGCCAAGAGTTTGACTGAAGGTGATGACCTTCCTGTGGCTAAATCGCGATTACTGGTGTCTCACAATAATGGGCATGATGGAGGAGAGGAAGGCCAGGTCAAGAAGATACTCTCCTTGTTCCAGGATTTCATAGCTGATGAGTCACCAGAGCGTTTGAAGGATCCGTTTCCGGGAAAAGCGGATGCTAAACCTAATAAGGCCCCAGCCCGTGGTGATGGCAAAGAAACAACTGCAGCAGGTGGAGGACCTGAAACCGTGGCAACCGATGCTCCAGCTGGTGGTGATGGGTTGACTGCATCCGGTGGTGGTGCCGCCTCACCTCCACCTGAAGTTTCTGGCCCGACTCCACCTGATGGCGCTGGCCCAACTCCACCCGATGGCGCTGGCCCAACTCCACCCAATGGCGCTGGCCCAACTCCACCCGATGGCGCTGGCCCAACTCCACCCGATGGCGCTGGCCCAACTCCACCCAATGGCGCTGGCCCACTTCCAACAGGTGGCTCAGAAGCTCCACCCAGCACTGCTGATGGATCAGGCGGGGAAGTAGTAGGTGATGGAGAATCTACAGTCAAACCAGCTGATGAAACTCCTGCTGCTAAACCAATCCCACCGGAAATGGCTCAGACCATTGCCGATATCCTCAACAAATTAGACTTTGACCCATCTGCTGACATGACACTCGCCAATATGGACTTTGAGGCAGGAAGCACAGTGCCAGCATCTGCCATGCTTGAGCCCCCTGCCACCATTGGTCCACTTGACCCAAATGGCACCTTAGTGATAATCCTCAGCATTGATGCTCATGCGGATGGGGGCACATTTGCCAATTACCTCAATTGGTTGGTGGTGAATGTCAAGGCTGTTGAGGACCTCAAAAACACTGATTTGACTATTCTTCCCTGGAAGTTCAACCAGGAACTTCAAGTGGTATGCTATACATCCAGTGTATATTCTGTCAAAGTCAAACCTTTCTTCAATATGCTACCAAACCCCTTGGTTATTCCTTTAAACTCAAAAATTGGTTCTCAAGAAAATTACGATGCAAAGTGAGGTTGCAGGCAATAGAAGAAAAACACCCAAAGACAAGCAACAGATCTGTTAGCCAATCACTGCCCGAGTGGGGAGCTATTTTTGCTGTGACCCCACAGTAGGTGCACACCAGGGTCACAACTGGTGTATATGGGATATTCTGGGGTTGCAAGTGTGCACTCCTGTAGAGGAAATTTTGCTATCATTCCAGGGTTACACTTGGTGCACAAATGTGAAATAACAGGAGCATCACACAAATGCACCAACAGTAACCTTGGTGTAACTTATTTGTTCCCAAATGTGACCCTGAGTAATCCTGGTGTGAACACACAATTGGTGCACATTGGGGATATGCATGTGCAACAGAAGAACTTTGGTACACTTCAGGTGCACAGCAGGATCACTGTGTAGAATTACAAACAAATCCCCAGTGTGCACCAATTTCCCCACTTGGGTGATTGAATACCTCTAATCTCTGCTAAATAGAATAGTGATATTTTTCTAATATTAGAGCACTGTAAATTGAATTTTGTAGTTTATGGCACTATTGTGGCTGTGATGACAGTGCTTTTAATTTCAATCCATAATCACTTCAATGTTCTACAGAACCTTGCTGAGGCAACAGAACCATGAAAATAAGCTATAAAATCTCCTCTCTTTTTTTTTTCCTTCAGGGTGATCTCGGTGCAACGTTTGTAGCCCTAATAATTACTCAGCCTGGTGGAGACTTTGACATTGTAGACCTCAAGACAAAAGTAACAGAAGACAAGAGGCTTGGTTTCACTGGCTCACTCTTATCAGGAGACTTGTACTTTGACAACATTGATAATATCTTTCGCAAGCCAAAACCAGGGCTGATCATATACACAAGTTTCTGGACAGTGTGTCCAGAAGAAGAAACTACCTGCTCACCACCAGGACTGAATGGATTGATGTCTTCTATTTCATCCACTTCTAATCCAATTGATGAGATGTCCAGCACAATCTACGAGATAGAGCTGAGTGATGAAGACATTACATCAGAGAAAGGTGCAATTCTTGCTCTATAAATTTTAGATGTTTGAATTTGGAAGACTATGAAAATGATTGGAGTATACTGCTCAAATTGCATTGTTACAAACACTGAACAATTTTGTAAAAAATCTCAAAATAACAAATTTCAAGCCCCACCCCAAACTCCATAAAAATAATGTTACATGCACTTTATATACTGTACTTTTAAATGTTACAAAATCATAGAAGAGTAGAACGTACAATTGAGGAAACATAAAAACTAAGCTCCATCCTTAGGATACTTTTTTAATGGGCTTCTTCTGTGAGAAATGTGTTATTCTGTTGGAAAACTTTCAATTGGTTCAAGATGCCACTTTGTCCAAAAAATTGGAAGTAGAAAGAATCCATCCCATCTTGGAAAAAACCTTTAGAAATTTCATGCAATGATCTGCATTCAAATAATATGTTTGAATCCCCATTGTAACAATATTGTGGCTGGTTCAACATAAATAATAAAAGGTATTTCTCAATCAAAATAATACTTTTTATAATCAAAATTTCATGAGGCATACCTGGGCCCTTTGAGTCTTCCCAGCAAATAATTTGGATGTTGCAAAATGCGTTGGGAGGGTGTTCTCATGCCATTAGGGCAAGACCATTGGGAAAACGTCATCTTGGTCTTTACTCAATGCCCTGCCCCCAAACGTTGGCAGGGGGCGTGTTGAAACGGGATTGGAACCCATTGCCAACGGGGCTGAAACCATTGAGCCTGAGAGGCAATAAAAAAGGGAAATATTGCCTACCATTAAATTGCCATTGGCAAACGCATTCCCAAGGTGATGCCAATGGTATTGTCCCAAGGTCTGACAGCCCTAAAAAAATTAAAAATAAATTCCCCATTCCCTTGCTGCTATTTACTTCTTCATATTGCCTTTTGTGTTATACTCTTTCCTCTTTCTTCTTTACTCCATATGTGTGCTTTCTGTTCAAAATGAGGTATTTCCATATTCATTCAGAAAATCAGGAGCTGGAATATTTGTGTGGTAAAACAGGAGTTCATGAATTTAATTTCTATATGATCCTCACCTCCATTTTGATCAAAAAAATCACAGCTTCATCTGTATTGATGTAATAATTGTAGCAATATTTTTGTGTAAAAAGTATTCTGCTGATGAATGAAAAACTTCAGCCATGTTCAACATTAATTTGCTGTAACAAATACAGAACCAAACTTATTCTTGCAGCTGGATTTTGCTCCAAAGATTTTTTATATACTGTTAAAAAAATAAATCCATCATAAAAATTACCTAAAACTTGAAAGATCTGTAAAAGATTTGCTAATTAAGATAGGAGGGTGTTCAAAAAAGCAAAATGTTCCCCAAAATGAGGGCAATCTAAATTTTTCCTTGCATTGAACGATCATTGTGCAACGAACGCGCAATCATCATGCGACATACACTTGATCATCATGCGATGTTCAAATTGAAGATCAAATGATGATCAAGTGTACGTCGCATGATGATTGCACGTTCGTCGCGCAATGATTGTTCAATACAAGAAGAAATTTGGATTGCCCTCATTTTGGGGAACATTTTGCTTTTTTTGAACACCCTCCTATCTTAATTAGCAAACCTTTTACAGATCTTTCAAGTTTTAGGTAATTTTTATGATGGATTTATTTTTTTAACAGTATATAAAAAATCTTTGGAGCAAAATCCAGCTGCAAGAATAAGTTTGGGGGAAACTTTACACATTGCAATATTTTGTAATAGTTTATAACAATTCTTCAGAGCTGAAACAGCAGAGAGAACTGCAATGCTTGATTGCATAACACTGTGAACATAACTGTGATGATTTTGTGAACATAACACATCTATTCATTCTAGGCATTATAATTTTAGAAATATTTTGAAATTATTAGTCAAAAATATTGAAAACATTACAATAATGCCTTTCAAATAATATATGTTTGTCTATTATCACTTGCCCCATTTATTGTCAACCCATTATTCTCAATGCATTCACCAATGCCACTGCAATTGGCTTGCTGTTGTCAATGCATTGTGAAGGGGTTCTGCAATGTCAATAACAATGGCCTCACTCCAATTTTCTAAATTACGTTTTGAATATGCATTGACAATGCACTGACAACACCAATTCCACAACGCCCTTTCTCACAACATTAGGAGAATGCCATTGCCAACGCCTTGTCATTGCATTCACTCAAGGTCAATAAAGCAAAGGGAGTTGGCAGCAATCAGCCCCATTGAGACAATGGTGCTGCAACGGCGTTGCCAATGCCAATGTCAAAACGGTCCCCAGCCCAATGCCCCCATTCTTTGCTGGGTTCAAAGGTCTGAAAATCATTTTTATATTTTTTCCTGAGCATACAATATGCTTTCATATGTGGTGATATTTCTTGAAATACAGTAATGTATATATGCAAGTCATGCCAGCTTTTTCAGGATGGATTCAGTGAAATGATGAAAACCCTGTTTTTTTTTATTAGATACAGTATATACTGTAGCATAATGTCATAGATACCTTAGTTAATTGCAATTACTAAATGAATTGTCTTCTATCCCTGCATCTTCAGAAGGCGATTCTGAGATGCTGGTTGAAGAGCAAACTATGGTGCCAGAGGAATGGCAGGTCAACACTCTTGATGCATTTGAAGAAATTGAGACAACAATGAGTACAATGATGGAAGAAAGCAATGAAGAGGATGACTCCAACAGTGAAGAAGATGAGGATGTTACTACTGAGAGCCCTACCTGTGATAATTGTGAATGTTGTAAGAAGCGGTGGATGCCTGCAAAAGCCACTTGTGCTCCTGATCCAACACCCAACAAATGCCCCTGTAATCCATCTTAACTTATTGTCCCAGCTATTATTTCTTCATAGCACACCACTAACAGTGAAGCCACGTGAAGAATCATGTACAATATAATCTGATGGTTACAACAAACTCACAGGGACTTCAAAAAAATCATTGTGATGAAAATTTGTTTTATCAAAGTTTATGAATTCATTTACAAAGATACACTTTATTGTCTCTATAAGCATTTCATTGCCTAAAGAACTGCAGTTGTTTTTTCTCTCTGCAATATCTGTAGAAATAAATGTATGCTATGAAATGGTTAAATTTGACAAAGAATTTAAAGATTATAAAATAACTCAAGATAGAAGAGCATTGAAAGAAAAGCACATTTTTATAGATTTTTGATAGCTAGCTTTGCACCGTGCCTCTAGGCTCCTGAGAAATTGGATATTAGATTAATCACAATACATTTATTTTATGGACTTCCTGCCATTTAGCTAATGTAACCAATTTTTTAGCTTCCTGTATTTTAGGTGTGTAATTCTGCTCCATACCCAAATCCTGTGCACTATATCTAGGGATGATGAGCCGTATGAAAATTATCCCATAAAAGTCAGGGACCAAAAATTTGTAAATGGGGACAAAAATCTAAAAATTGGATTAAAAGTTTTGCAGATTGGGGACAAAAATTCATTATAACCGCAGAGAGGTTGTTGAAAATAAATTTGTAGAAATGAGATTAATTTATGCTGGGTCTCAAGGAAAACTGCTGGGACTTTGAAAAAAATTGGTTGTAAGCCAAAATGTGTTATATATAGAGATTGTGTTATGAGATTCTACTGTATTTAATCTTTTGGTGGTTTGTCAGATTTTATTCCTTCAAACAGAGTATATGCAGGGAAGCTGTACAAGCCACTTCATCTTTGGTTCCCTCTCAAATTTTGTTTGACACTTCATTTTGGAATTGAAATAAACTATACGTCCTTCCCATTCATAGCATATCAGTCTAATTTCCACAGCTTCTCTTCTACACATGGAGAGAAATTTCAAGAATGTAAGTCAGAAGGAAATTGGGTTTGCACTCTGATGGCCCATATTGTTAAAGTAATCTTTATATATAGCCACTGCTGGGCTCTACCCTGCAATGCTCCCCCAATTCACTTCCTGTATATACAGCATCACTCATTTTTTCATTGACATTAACTTGGGTATGAGATACATTTCTTTATGCAGAAAGTGAAATCAAATACAACTAATACTCCAACCCCTTGTGATATTTTAAAAATTTGGATGTGCCTAATAATATGATGAAAGCTTTTGTATTGGTCTTTTTCAAAAATTGATGGTTTTAAAGTCTTAAAATTTGCATTAGCTACCTGCCTGAATCTTTTTTATTGCTTGAAGAGTGAGTGAGGTTCAACAACTGATGGGATCTAATAAGTGCTGTTGGATAAGGGTATTCATTCATCAATAATGAAGCATACATTTTTCTCTGGAATTTGATTTGTACTGATAACTTCCGCATGATTTGTCTCATGCTTATACAAGCTGTAACTTATGTGTCTTTGACACCTGATTGAGAAATTGGGTAGTGGTCAGCTGCCTGTTCATGCACACCAGTTGGCAAATGCAGGTCACTCCAGCCAGGGCAGTCCATGGCCTCCCCAGCCCACCAAACTACAGTTTGGTCACCCCTTGTCAATGCACCCAGAGGCCATTGACAGTCCCCAGTCAGTTGAATCTTGGCTCTGAAATCCTGACCTTCCAGGCTGTGGGAGACAGGTGTTGCTACTTGCTAGCCTTGTAAACTAACAAAATCCACGCTGGAATTCCAGTGGGGAATTCCAACTTGGCATTCTCGACCTTCCTCCATTATATTCCGACCTAATTTTTACACAGTCTCAGTTTGCTTTGCGCTCAGTGAACATCTCTTTTGTCTTGTGTGAATTCATTTGATTATTTTCATCCAATTCTGTTCATTTATTCAACAAATACCTTCTTTGTGGCCTGTGCACCACACAGGCTTCCAGCATAAATCAAAGAATTGATTTGACATACCTTCCCACATTATGTAAAAAAAAAACGGAAATCTGGCCAGGGTGCTGGGTGCAGAATTTTTTGCCACTCAATTTAACAAAGAGCCTTTATCTGCAGGTTCAGATAGTGTCCTTTGCATCCCCAAATAATGGCAGTGGGTTCTGCAAAACTGAGCTTGCAAAACATGATCTATGTCATTTGCCCCTGCTTGAAAAAACCCTGTGGGTATTTCAAGATCTGTGCATGTTTTCTGATATTTCTAAACCTATATTATTGCTTTTTGACTGATGAAAGAAAGCTAGAGTGTATTTTTGGATTGCTGACATGAAAGCACTTGAATAAACTGATGGTTTGTGTGTGAATATTTCACTGTACAAAGAAAAAACCACAGTATATAGCTATGAAAAGATAATTGTTCAAATATTACAACATTAGCAATCATATACAGTAATATGAAATAGTAAAAATCAAGGCGCATCCTAGAAGTCTTTCTTCCTTCCAGGATTTTATTTGAAGTACAGCTTATTTATTGTGCCATTTTTTCAACATACGCCGTGATGCACTTTTGATAATTTCTCCACAAAAAATATAATATGCAAGTGAAGTTTTGCTAAAATTGTTTGAAGATAAATATCTCGAATTCAACATGCAATTAGCCGTTCATTTTTCCTTCAATCCAGCTGGCATAAGCTGAAACTTTTACAGCTCCAGATGATTCAGCTGGGTCACAGCTGGAAGACACTACAAATGAGGCCACAGCTACTAGCTTGCCATTGTACATAGTTGGTCCTCCACTGTCTCCCTGTACAAATAAAAAGAAAATATCACAGTTGAAGCAATTTAATTCAACCTTAAAGGGACAGCAAACAAAGCAAAACTGACTTTGGGAGGTTTTTTGAGTAAGGGAAATGGTCATTTTTTTCTGGATAACAATGTACAACAGAATATTTCAATTGTCTGAGCATTTTGACCTTGAACTGATGCATATAATAAATGTACTGAAAGGACAAAAAATCCCTCAAACACCCCAAAACTTCCAGAAATTGAAGTTTGACTGGATTAGTCTTCAGGTTAGGGATAGGTTCATTATGATTTTTGTAATAATTCAGGCAGGCTCTAATAAAAATATGACAGAAGGACCTTTATTTTTTTTACTTATTATTAGGTAGGTTTGAGCTTTCAAGGTCTAACTTTATTGTAAATGCATGCGCTTACCTTGAGTAAAGCATCATTAAATATCTTTATAATTCCTGGGAGTATTTCAAATTTAAAATCTAAAATGACCCATAAAGAATGGCAAAGAGCATTCAAATTTCAGAAAAAACATCCCTGAATACGCTGTTCTAGATTAATCTAATCCCATGTGTTTTATCCATACCGACTTTTACTGGTATACTTTATCAAGTTCTGGTTTTGTGAAGTATTCCTTCGCACCAAAATCCTCCTGTAAATTATCAACCTCTCACATTCCTGGGATTCACTATTTTTTTTAGGCTTTTTTGTCATGAATATTTTAACTTGCATGCAGGCGGATTCAAGTTGCTCTTCAACAATAATAAATTTTTGGACAGCTTTGGTGAGAACAGAATTGGTACTCGTGGGAATATCAAGACTTCCCATTTGATTGTATTTTTGAAAATTTGTCAATTTTTTTTCTCCTTACGTAGCAAACGCTGCTGGAACTTGCTGAATTCCCCAGACACATTTGTTCAGTTGCACTTCGTGCACATTTTGAGCTGGCCAAGACGGTGGTCGTGGCTGCCAACAGCTTGTCAGAACCTTCAGTAGCAGCTTGAAAAATATAGTTGACAAGAAACATTAACCAAATGATGCACCATGTTTTGAATTTGAATAGATAAAATTGGGATTTTTTAGTCAATTTTTGGACTGTGTCTATAATTAAGGGATTTGCAGAGTGTTGCTAAATGACAATTTAAATTTTTTTGAATGAATGTGTGCAAATTACACTATTTTAAAAAGTCACTCATGTCTTTTATTTTCTTTCTCATTGGCTCTATTTTAACTATGGATGGAATTAGTTCAGCTCTTGCAGATTCAAAGGGTTTCCTTCATATTGAAAATCCAGTTCTATTTTCAGTTTACCATTTTTACTCAATTTACTCAATGCCATTGGTTTCCTAAAACATTTGGGCAGACTGTATTGCTCTATACATACTTTTGCTAATTTTTCAAATGTTTGGTGGCCTTCATAATTTGAATATGCAATTAAATATACTGATAAGATTTTGGCACAAGTATATACAGTATTGGGTGGATGAAAGTGTGAATAAAAACAAATCAATTCAATCAAAAATGAAAATTACTTGGCTTTGAAAAATAGGTTTTTCTGTCACAGGAAATCAGGATGGGCTTCTTAGAGGATGTATCTCTTTTTTTTTTTAATTGCCTCATAGACTAAGATGCAGGTGGTACCTCACAATTCAACCTCCCGCAATTCAACCATCCCACAATTTGGCAGTCAAATTTGCAGGGAGGTTGACTTTCAATTTGACCTTTCCCCTACAATTCTTTGGCCACTTCTTTTGCATTTTTGTACTGATATTATTGAATTTCACATAGTGTCTTGCAATTTGACCACTTTGCCATTTGATCCTACAGTTTGGTAATAGATTATGGTTGAATTGTGAGGTACCACCTGTATCCTTTTTATGCACGAGCTTTAGGGAACTTGGTATTTCATCAAAGCTGAAATATTTTGTAATTTTGGTTTAAGTTGTTTCATGGTGCAGTACAAATTTCCAAATTCTCAAATTGGCTTCTCTCAAAGAACAAACTTATTCCAACAACAAAACATTGATTTTCAGAAAAAATATTATTTATCTTCAACCATTCAAACAGATTAAAGTGCATGAATAATCGATGATTGATTATCCTTCTTTTCTTAGAAGATGTCCTTCTCTGTTTCTCATCTTTTCTCTGCAGTCTTCTTCCATTTTAAGTAGGGAGATTGCAAGAAACAAACAATGTGGAACTGGAAACCTGGGTCGGTTTTTTCTAGTCTCTCGCTAAAAATGTCAATGATGATGAGAATCTGTGGCAATTTCCCAACACCAGCTTTGCTGTGCACTGAGATTTCACTGTAAGAAGAACTTGACCTGCAGCTATATGGGTGAATGATTAAAATGACTACCCACTGCCTGTTGTAGATCCCCATCCAGCTATGATGACAGTGCTTCCTTCCGGCACTGACCCGGAAGTGTCCAAGGCTATGGGTTGCACATTGTCATTCAGCTGGGCACTTATCAACAGGCGAATGAGAGCTATGTCTTTTGGGTCATTGGCACCAAACTGCGACGGATAACCAGGGTATGCGAACCCAATACCCGGTATTGTTTGCTCTGTTGATTCAGTTTGTGACTTGGACAGGTCCCCAAGTACCACTTTGATCTTGTAGGGGAACCTGAACAGCTTGAGACTGTGGATTGTTGCAGATGATATATGCAAAGAGCAAATGAGAGTTTCACATTATTATTAAATCACAACCAGTGGGAAATCTTCAAAATTTCTCTGAAATAATTTGTGAAAGTTCTGGATAATCTGTCTACAACAGTGTTCCCCATTGAGCTTAAAAACCAGCAAATTTCCATAAAAATGTTTGCTGCAAGGCAAATTCCCAGAAAAGTTTCTGCAGACCATCAAAGTGTCATACATTTATTGCAGACTGAACAAAGTTTTTTGAAAGACTTTATACCAGGTATTTTACAAGCGTTTTGATTTTTTGCCAAAATTAAGTCAAGAACCAATGAAGCAGCTAAAGTGGAATGTCTTCAGAAATTATATAGTGTCAGAAAGAGATTTTTTGTACTGCTTTCAGACAAGGAAAGAAAATGAGAATTTTCCTTCCGATGAAAAATAGAAGGATCGAGGAATTTATAATAAATATGAATCGGAATGAAAGAACCCAATACCCGGTATTGTTTGCTCTGTTGATTCAGTTTGTGACTTGGACAGGTCCCCAAGTACCACTTTGATCTTGTAGGGGAACCTGAACAGCTTGAGACTGTGGATTGTTGCAGATGATATATGTAAAAAGCAATTTAGAGTTTCACATCATTTTTAAATCACCACTGGTGGGAAATCTTCGCAATTTCTCTGAAAGAATTTTTTAAAGTTCTGGGTAATCTGTCTACAACAGTGTTCCCCATTGAGCTTAAAAACCAGCAAATTTCCATAAAAATGTTTGCTGTAAGGCAAATTCCCAGAAAAGTTTCTGCAGACCATCAAAGTGTCATACATTTATTGCAGACTGAACGAAGTTTTTTGAAAGACATTATAGCAGGTATTTTATAAGCGTTTTGTTTTTTTGCCAAAATTAAGTCAAGAACCAATGAAGCAGCTAAAGTGGAATGTCTTCAGAAATAATATAGAAAGGAGGGTTTGAAGGAAGGTTTCTCAGAATGAAAAATTGAAATAATTTATTTCAGCAGGTGAAAACCGTTGCATTGAAGATATTATTCTTGTTTTGAATAATAGGAAAAATGTGACTCACAAAGTCTTCTTCACACAGTGTCCAGCAGTGAGAACATAGTTTGTAGAGATCAAAGATCCAGTGCATGATCCCGACAACAATCCCAAAAGAGACATTTGAATTCTTGCCAGATGCTGGAACCCGAGACTCCTATCAGTTATTTCAACTCCATTGATAATCACGGGCTCATCATCCTGTCTTGCGATTCCTGATGATTCCCCCAAAATCAAAGAAAAATTAAATCAAAATTTATAATTTAAAAATGCGGTTTTCAGTGTAGAGCAGTGTTCCCCAACCTTTTTGGGCCGACAGACCAACTTTTTGAGGACTGGCAAATTTACAAAGAAATTTCTGTGGACCAGCACGATTTCATAAAAAATTTTGAAATCAAAAAGTTTTTTTGAAAGACTTCATGGCAGGTATTTGAAAAGTTTCTGCTTTTTTTTTTGCAAAAATTATGCCAAGAACCAATTGATCACGTAGAGTGAAATTTCTAAAAAAAAATTAGAAAGGTTGGTTTGAAGACACGTTTCTTGTCAGAATGAAAAATTAAAATACTGTAATTTATTTTGACAAGTGAAAATTTTTTGAATTGGTTATTAGCAGAAACCCCAACTTTTATTTTTCCATCACATAATTTCACTGCACTTGTCTTTTCAAAATTTCAGATAAAGATGATAGATTGCATTGCTATTTTTAATAAATTTATTATGCTGAAAAATGTCTTAATTGTGGACCCGCATGAAAAATGCTGCAGGTCGGGGAACACTGTAATTTAGAAAATGAAAATACACACCGGTTTCATTTAATTTTTGAGCAAAACAAACACTCGTCAGAAACACGACGAGAAAGATTATTCGTCGAATCAGCCGATGGTCTTTCATATTGTGCTCCACACAGAACAAACTGACTGCTGTTGGGTGTTCAGAAACTCAGTCGTCTTACAGTCGCAACTTACGTCAACCGTTATCTGATTAGTGACATCGTTGGTTTTTCTTCCTTTTCTTTACTTGCTCTTTTCATGAAGGTTAGTCTTTTTCCAAGCAAAAAAATTTCCAACGAGGTGGATTTTTCTTTCTCTCCATATCACGCCTCGTCGACAGAATACCAGCGACTCTATGCTATAGGAAAGTCTATCTTTCGTTTTTGTTGAAAAAATCAAATTGTAATTTCCCCAGCTTTTTTTTAGGTAAGGGTTTGATGGAAAATAATTTATCAAATCACTTTTTGAGCGAGGGATTTTCGAACTATGCAGGTATACATTTTTCTTGTCCTAAAGCTTTTCAATGAAAAAATCGAGAATAAATTGCTGTCTTAATCTTTTCAGAGTAAAAACACCTTGATTGATTCTGATCTACTTCGAGAAGCTATAATTCAATGATATTTTCATACTGTATTTCCAGAACGGAAACCATGCACAATAAATATGCAGAGAAAAAGTAAACAGGTTGACCAAATTTCAATCGTTCGAAACCGAAGGAAGATGAAGAAAATGAACAACTCCGAGAAAACTCTTGGACTTTTTCTCTCTCACAAAATAAGTATCCAAATACAATTCCAAATACAATCAAAAGCATTCGGTGCGTAATAAATGAATACAGTACATCAGAAAGAAAACATGCGATAAATACAGTCTAGAATTTTTGCCCACAAATGCAATTACATATGCATACACGAATCAATCGGTTTGATACGTGGATTCAAAGTAAGAGCTGATGATGCTTCACTTTTAATACGAACCTGTTATTAATTTTTTTTATTTGGTTAACATTTGTTTAATAATAAAATATCTCAAATTGATACATGAGTGAGTTAATGAATAAGTTTCTTCGACACCACTTCAGATCATCACTTGCTTGACCATCACTTCTCGCAAATCCTGTTCGTGGAAAGTCTTTTTATACTCTTGATAAAAATTCGAGCAGATTTTCATTTTCTAGAATTTGCTCACGTGTTTCACTCTATATTGCGAAGCAGATGAAAAAAATATTGCCCAGATTGAATTCAGTGTAATTATTCAAGTCTCCAGATTTTTCATCGCACTCAACAACATGACAATACAAAAAATTGACTGAAATCCAGAGGGAAATTCTGCTCAATGAGCCTCAAGCATCATCATCTGCAAGAATCTGCGCAGATTTATTACTCTGACTTTTTATCCACGTAGTTCATGCCCTCATTTTTCTGCTGAATATTCGAGAAAAAAATAAAAAGCTTTTGCTACGTAGCGAAGCAAAATGATTTCCTTGTTCTTCATAGCAGACAAAAGGGAGGGAAACGAAGAATGGTGAAATTTGTAAAAAAAAAA